>CATNWA010020947.1:0-102207 GCA_951230385.1 Staurois parvus | reverse complement strand
ACCATATGACACCCACTCAGAAGGAGGAGCTTCCCGCCCGCCCATCAATCTGCTCTAGACCGGGCCTGAAGGTGTTCAGTAATGAAGTAATGAGGAATATCTTTGTGTGTGGACTGATTGCTGATTCTCGTCTCACGGGATCTTCTCTTGAAGCAGTTGTATTGGGGTGACAACAGGATCTGTTGCTAGTGAGGCCGTAGTGGGTTGGATGGAGCATGGGGTTCAGGTCAGGTACGGCTGGGTTACTCTGAGGGTCTCCCAAGGGGTGAAATCTGAACAAAGCTTTAACTGGGATCCCTGGGGGCCCCATGCAATAGAGGCTTTGTGGTTGGCTGCTCCAGCCCTGCAAGAACACTGTCCCCCCAGCTGAGGCCGAACCCTCCGCCATGTTGTGCCCTGCCATAGGCCTCCACACGACATTCCAGGCCATAGACCTTTATATCCAAAGGAAGGAATGTCCACACAAGAAATAGGTTTGCTGCACTTTATTAATGGCATTCAGGAAGCCGCATTACAGTCACATTACAGGACATACATTCCGGAATCACTTGACATTACACAGTCAGTCACATTTAGCGGAGGGTCCGCAGTAGTCACAAATGAAAGCACGTGCAGCACTTCAGCAGTTATCTACCTACAGTCTCTCCTCTGCCCAGGGTCATAGTACTCATAGTCAGGGCCGTGGATAAGTGGGTACCACCAGTCCTTCTGTACGGGGCCCAGGCCAGCATGGGGGCCCAGGCAGGCAGCTGGGTGAATCAGTTGTAGGTAGGGAGGGTGATCTTCGGGGGGGGGGGGGGGGGGGGGGCAACAATTACTGGAACTGACCCCCTGTATGGCTCTCTCTGCAGCAGCTGAAAGCCAGCTCTTCTCTTCTCCCTCCTGCTGGCCCCATCTCCTCTGATTGGCTCCCTCATGAACCAGAGAACTTTGATTAATGGATATTTGGCCCCCCGGGTGACATATCCATATATCCACTCTCCCCGGACCCCGCATTCACTATATCCGCTCTCCCCGGACCCCGCATTCACTATATCCGCTCTCCCCGGACCCCGCATTCGCTATATCCGCTCTCCCCCGGACCCCGCTTTTGCTATATCCGCTCTCCCCCAGACCCTGCATTCCCTATATCCGCTCTCCCCGGACCCCGCTTTTGCTATATCCTCTCTCCCCGGACCCCGCATTCGCTATATCCGCTCTCCCCGGACCCTGCATTCCCTATATCCGCTCTCCCCGGACCCCACATTCGCTATATCCGCTCTCCCCGGACCCGCATTCGCTATATCCGCTCTCCCCGGACCCCGCTTTCGCTATATCCGCTCTCCCCGGACCCCGCTTTCGCTATATCCGCTCTCCCCGGACCCCGCTTTCGCTATATCCGCTCTCCCCGGACCCCGCATTCGCTATATCCGATCTCCCCGGACCCCGCATTCCCTATATCCGCTCTCCCCGGACCCTATATCCGCATTCACTATATCCGCTCTCCCCGGACCCCGCATTCCTTATATCCGCTCTCCCCGGACTCCGCATTCACTATATCCGGTCTCCCACAGTACACAGAACATGGAAAAATAATTATTTTAGTAATTATAAACTGCTAAATCCCTTTTCTCATCAGTCTTGTGACTTCTATCAGTGTCCAGCTGAGCACTGGTTAAAGCTTGTAGGAAGAGTTTTCATTCTCCTCTGACTGTCCTATGAGGCTGCATCACCCTTGACTCTCTGTTTGAACAGCACTGGTTGGCCCTGTGCTGATCACATGCACTCTCCCAAAGTAAAAAAAACTCTCTAGCCATACACACTAAACTGAGCATGTGCAGAGTGACTCCTTGGGCTCTGTACCGTCAGCAGATGGATTGGGGACAGTAGATGAAGGGGAGGATCAGAGAAGACAGAATCAAACAGCCTTTTAACACAATGCAGAGGAATAACCCCTTAGGTTCCGCAGTGAGTATAACAAGCATGCTTTACTGCATCTACAGACTGATTGTACTGTTGGGGGTTTAGCGACACTTTAAGTGTACTTTGATGGGTGGTCCACTGCATTTCTTTCCCTTGTGCCTTCAATGCATCCCCTCAAACTATGAATGCATATCTTGGTGCCTCCTAACTACAATCTGTTCAGTCTATACACCTTAAATGGCTGCCTCCTGTTCCAAAAGTTTGCGGCCAATTGTTCTAAGATGTGATAAGTATAGGGGGGGGGGGGTTGTGGGCGTGGCCCCCAGATTTCATTTTGAAAATCTGACCCCCTTACTCTCGGGGACAGTAGTCACTAGAAAGGTTTTCCCCAACTGAAGATTTCCCCTCTACTCCTGTTCTAGTGGTCAAAATGGGGGACATTAATTCTCCGGGACAAATAGAGAGGGCGAATCATCCCAATGGGGGTACAGACAGACATAAAAACCCGACAGGGGGCCCAACCCTTGCCCACTCCATCCAAAGCTAGGCCCATGGTAAATCCCATTAAACCATGCAGAAATATTTATTCCCCTGATTGATAAAGTGTATCTGTGGTGAAAATAAGATCGGAAGACCTTTATTGTAAAGTAAAATCTACAATTCTACATTGCTGTCTGTCAGAAGATAAAACCTAACAAACCTACACTCACCGCCCACTTTATTGGGTCCGCCTGTTCAATTGATTGGTAACACAAATTGCTAATTGGCCAATCACACGGCGGCAACTCAATGCATTTAGGCATCTAGACGTGGTGAAGACGACTTGCTGAAGTTCAGACTGAGCATCAGAATGGAGAAGAAAGGGGATTTAAGTGGTTGTTGGTGCCAGACGGGCTGTTCTGAATATTTAAAAAACTGTTGATCTACCGGGATTTTCACGCACAACCATCTCTAGGGTTTACAGAGAATGGTCCGAAAAAGAGAAAATATCCAGTGAGCAACAGTTGTGTGGAGGAAAATGCCTTGTTGATGTCAGAGGAGAATGGGCAGACTGATTCCAGATGATAGAAAGACAACAGTAACTCCAATAACAACTCGTTACAACCAAGGTGTGCAGAATACCATCTCTGAACGCACAACACATCCAACCTTGAAGCAGATGGGCTACAGCAGCAGAAGACCACACCGGGTGCCACTCCTGTCAGTAAAGAACAGGAAGCGGGGGCTACAATTCGCACAGGCTCACCAAAATTGCATAGAAAAATTGGAGAAACGTTGCCTGGTGTCATGGTGTGGGGGATCCATCCTGCCTTGTATCAACGGTTCAGGATGGTGGGTGTCATGGTGTGGGGGATCCATCCTGCCTTGTATCAGCGGTTCAGGCTGGTGGTGGTGTCATGGTGAGAGGGAGATTTTCGTGGCATCAGCAAGGTGGACCTAATAAAGTGGCCAGTGAGTGTAGAAGGGGAAGTAACACTTAAAAGCTGTAGAAAACAAACAAAGTAACAAATGACTGTTGTGTAACTTATCTTTCAACTTGTTGTTTTTTTGTTTTTTAATTTTCGCTTTGCTTGTACAATATGAACACAATTTGGAGTAGGCTGGACTTCTCATGTCTCTGCGCTCTTATAGTATCAAAAAGAATAATCAGATGGGACTTTTGAGGCACAAATATATTTTATAAAACACATTTTTACTTCATCCATAGAGAAGGTATTTAACCAACATACTTCATCCATGAATGTAATTAATGTTAAATACCGTCTCTATTTATATATGGATGAAATAAAAATGTGTGTTTTATAAAATATTTTGTGCCTCAAAAGTCCCATCTGATTATTCTTTTTGATACTACAATAGATTTAGGGATGTGACATATCGTTTTTGGATTTTAGATTTTGGTTGTCTCTGCTCTTATTTGTGGTATAATTTGGAGACGGAAATTAATCTGGAATCCTGTGATTGTAATTTTTGATTTATAAAAAGTGAAAGTGGAACAAGGTTCAGAACATCTTGGTCATTTCCCACAACTCGGACGTCTTTCACAGTTCTCTTGGAGTGGATCCGATATGGATGGAACAATGAGAAGCGGACTGAAAATTCCACATGTGATCTGCTTTCTTCTCCTCCTGGGATCAGGTCAGTGTCACTCTTCTGTGTATAATGTCATTGTACCTGAGGATACATTACAGAGCCGGACAATGGAGGTTCTCTGGCCTGTGTCCTCCTAGGAGGGATTCTCACGGCCCTTCCCTCTATGACCAGCAATCCATACATAAAAAGTTAAAGCGGAACTCCAGGAAAAGTAAAAATCCTCCCTGCACCTGCTACCAGCTAGTTTATGTCTAGGGGGATGGGGGGACGGGGAACAGTTTTGATCATCCACTCCCCCCCCCCAGATTCCTCTGCACTGCTATACTGGTCTCTGCAGCCTCTGCTCCCCCAGCCCTGGTGGTCTGAGTCCCTCTGTAGTCATCAAGACCAATGCAGAGACCCCAACCCTAGCTGGATGTTAGGAAACCGAAAGACAGTCCACAGTTGGAGCCAAGGGGAGGGCCGTTTGCTGGAGAATCGGGAAATGCTTTATACGTCCTCTAGACTAAAAGGAACAGTTAACTCTTGCAGTGCGGGTGCCGTCCCACTGCAAGGGAGAACCTCATCACTTTAAACCCGAACACATATTAATGACACAGATTCTGAGTCTAATTTAATACAGATAAGGCACTGAGTGAGTTTAATTACCACCTTAATCAGTCCCAGAACCTGTGTAATTAATATGTGTTCGGCTTTCAAGGGATGAGGTGGCCACCCTACCGGAGTTGGAGGCCGGAGGCTTTAACCACTTGAAGACCGGAATGCTAAACTGTCACATTTTGAATGACAATTACTCAGTCATACAACACTGTTCACAAATTAATTTCATATCTGGTTTTAGAGAAAGATAGAGCTTTCTTTGGTGGTGTTTATTCCCCATTGGGTGTGGAGAAATTAAAGAGGAAACGCACTGCATCTGAGCACCACAAACCAAAAAGGCTATATAATTCATTTTTAAAACTCAAAACAAACTCCCCCCATCCATCCATCCATGCCTCCAGGCTTTATTTTGCAGAGAAATAATTTTGAGACATTTCGGGCACTGGCCATCTTGAGCAAAGGCAGATGATTTGTGTAGCAGTTACTTCCTGGAATCCACCTGTCCTTAGCTCAGGTATTGGCTGAGCTGAGAACTCTCACTCCCCTCTTGAAGACTTCTGGGATGTATGGCATCATTTGCCTAGGCATGAAAACAGGAATTAAAATGAAGGGATGCAAAAAAAAAAGGTTCAAACAAGTACCGTATATACTCGAGTATAAGCCGACCCGATTATAAGCCGAGGGTACCTAATTTTACCACAAAAAACTGGGAAAAACTATTGACTCGAGTATAAGCCGAGGGTGGGAAATGAGGCACCTACTAGTCAATGTAAAAAATAAAGATAGAGACCAATAAAATCACATGAATATTGGTGTCCGTGGGGGGAATAGTGCCCATCATTGGTGTCAGTGGGAGGAATAGTGCCCCATCATTGGTGTCAGTGGGAGGAATCGTGCCCCATCATTGGTGTCAGAGCAACGAATCGTGCCCCATCATTGGTGTCAGTGGGAGGAATAGCACCCCATCATTGGTATCAGTGGGAAGAATAGCGCCCCATCATTGGTGTCAGTGGGAGGAATAGGGCCCCATCATTGGTGTCAGTGGAGGGAATAGCGCCCCATCATTGGTGTCAGTGGGAGGAATAGCGCCCCATCATTGGTGTCAGTGGGAGGAAATAGCGCCCCATCATGGTGTCAGTGGGAGGAATAGCGCCCCAACATTGGTGTCAGTGGGAGGAATAGCGCCCCATCATTGGTGTCAGTGGGAGGAATAGTGTCCCAACATTGGTGTCAGTGGGAGGAATAGCGCCCCATCATTGGTATCAGTGGGGGAATAGTGCCCCATCATTGGTGTCAGTGGGAGGAATAGCGCCCCATCATTGGTGTCAGTGGGAGGAATAGCGCCCCATCATTGGTGTCAGTGGGAGGAATAGTGTCCCATCGTTGGTGTCAGTGGGAGGAATAGTGCCCCATCATTGGTGTCAGTGGGAGGAATAATGCCCCATCATTAGTATCAGTGACAACAATGATGGGGCACTATTCCTCCCACTGACACCAATGACACTTGCTGACTCCTGTTCTAGTACTGCACTGCACACTTACCCTCACTCGATTTTGGCGGGTCCGCTCGGCTCCGCCTCCTCGCCCGTGAGTGGCCGCCTGTGTGCCTTTCCTGAGCTACAGTTCTGGTGGCCAATCACCGGTGAGGAGGCGGAGCCGAGCGGCAGGAGTGAGGGAGTGGCCGGAGTGACTGAAGGAGCAGCGCTTCCTGGATGGATCGTCGTGGGAGCCAGGTAAGAGACTGCAGCCCTCTGCCAACCCCTGTACTTAGTGTCCCTTCCGTCGGAAGGGGGGGGACGGCGGCAGCACCGCCTTAGCTTTAGAAGCAGCGCCCCCCTGCTAGACATCTGCAGACGTTGACTCGAGTATAAGCCGAGGGGGACGTTTTTCAGCACAAAAAATGTGCTGAAAAACTCGGCTTATACTCGAGTATATACGGTAAATATAATATACTTTCTTATCTATTTATTAATGCTAGCAGCAGAAATAGTTCATAGTTGATTGAGAGAGGGAGGTTGCACCTTAAGAGTCTTTACAGGATTAGAAGTATAGAGTCCCATCTAGTAACATAATGGAGGGGTATCCCATCCCGCATTACATGCAGAGACAGAACTGACACACTTGGACTTTATTGGCACCCCAAGGTGTCGCATAATACTATATATATATTGTGACAGTGTGGTGATCTGTGATGATGTGGAAAGGTTATTTCACCCAGGATTCTCAACAAGGCAGGTTGAGGGGCTCCAGGGTACTTGGTTGATGCAGAGGAAAGTGGCTTTCACTTTCCTCAGTTGTTTGTAAAGTCGATTTTGGGACCTGGAGCCTGGAGATTTCAAAGTGATTTGGGAGGGATGAAATCTCCAATCCTGGGACCAGGTTTTGGGAATGGCCAGGAGACTGATTGGGCAGGTGTGCCTTGCTGTCTTCTAGAGTCAGGACCAGGGTTTCTGGGCTCCGCCCCGGCAGACAGGAGCGCTCCGCCTCGGCAGACAGGAGTTAGGAGCGCTCCGCCCCAGCAGACAAGAGTCAGGAGGGCTCCGCCCCAGCAGACAAGAGTCAGGAGGGCTCCGCCCCGGCAGACAGGAGGCAGGAGGGCTCCGCCCTGGGCAGACAGGAGTCAAGAGAGCTCCACACCGGCAGATAGGAGTCAGGAGGGCTCCGCCCTGGGCAGATAGGAGTCAGGAGGGCTCCGCCCCCGGGAGACAGGAGTCAGGAGGGCTCCGCCCCAGGAGGCAGGAGTCAGGAGGGCTCCGCCCCAGGAGGCAGGAGTCAGGAGGGCTCCGCCCCGGCAGACAGGAGTCAGGAGGGCTCCGCCCTGGCAGAAAGGAGGTCTCTGCCTTGGAGTCAGGAGGGCTGCACCTAGGAGAAGTGGAAGCCAGACTAGCTGTGTGCGAAAAAGCTATTTTGGAAAGAGTCTGCAGGAGACGGATGTAAGCCTGAAGTGGGAGGCCAGAGGAAAAATTGTATGTACAAGCCAGGAGGCTGAATATTGGTTTGATGGTGGATACCCCTGCGTGGGAAGCTTTATGGAACTTTTTCTTTAAATAAAAGTGGGCTAAAATGGCCCTTAAAAAGAAAGCGAATTGCTGTGTGTGTTAAAAAAGCTCTACCATTTGAAGCAAGGTCCCACCACACACACACACACTTTATTGCTCGCAGTATTGGGACACCTGGGTTTACACGCACATGACCTTTAATGGCCCCCCAGTCTTAGTCCGTAGGGTTCAATATTGAGTTGGGTCCGCCCTTTGCAGCTATAACAGCTTCAACTCTTCTGGGAAGGCCGTCCACAAGGTTTAGGAGGGGGTGTCTATGGGAAGGTTGGACCATTCTTCCAGAAGCACATTTGTCAGGTCAGGCACTGATGTCGGGGGAGGAGGCCTGGCTCGCAGTCTCCACTCTAATTCATCCCAAAGGTGTTCTATGGGGTTGAGGTCAGGACTCTGTGCAGGACAGTCAAGTTCCTCCACCCCAAACTGGCTCCTCCATGTCTTTATGGACCTTGCTTTGTGCACTGGTGTGCAGTCACTGGTGTTGGAACAGGAAGGGGCCATCCCCAAACTCTTCCCACAAAGTTGGGAGCATGAAATTGTCCAGAATGTCACCTTAAGAGTTCCCTTCACTGGAACTAGGGGGCAAAGCCCCACCCTGAAAAACAACCCCACACCATAATCCCCCTCCACCAAACTTTATACTTGGCACAATGCAGTCAGGCAAGTACCTTTCTCCTGGCCACCGCCAAAAACCCAGATACGTCCATCGGATTACCAGACAGAGAAGCGTGATTGGTCACTCAGAGAACACGTCTCCTCTGCTCTAGAGTCCAGTGGCGGCGTGCTTTACACCACGGCATCCGACGCTTTGCATTGCACTTGGTGATGGAAGGCTTGGATGCAGCTGCTCGGCCATGGAAACCCATTCCATGAAGCTCTCTACGCACTGTTGTTGGGCTCATCTGAAGGCCACACCAAGTTTGGAGGTCTTTAGCTATTGACTCTGCAGACAGTTGGCAACTTCTGCGCACTGTGCGCTTCAGCATGCGCTGACCCCGCCTTGTCATGTGACGTGGCCTACCACTTGGTGGCTGAGTGGCTGTTGTTCCCAGTTGCTTCCACTTTGTTATAATCCCACTAAAGTTGAGCGTCGAATATTTAGTAGCCAGGAAATGTCATGGATGGACTTATTGCCCAGGTGGCCACCTAACACGGGACCACGCTTGGAATCACTGAGCTCCTGAGAGTGACCCATTCTTTCACCAATGTTTGTAGAAGCCGTCTGCATGCCTAGGGGCTTGATTGTATATACCTGTGTCCATGGAGGGGATTGGAGCACCTGAATCACATGATATGGAGGGGATTGGAGCACCTGAATCACATGATATGGAGGGGATTGGAGCACCTGAATCACATGATATGGAGAGAATTGGAACACCCGAATCCAATTATTTGGAGGGCGGGGACAAGACTTTTGGCAATATAGTGTGTGTATATATATATATTTATATATATATATATATATATATATATATATATATATATTATATATATATATTTTTTTTTTTTTTTTAATATACACACTCTCCAAAGACGTGCTGGTAGGTGAATTGGCTCCTGTCTAAATTGTCCCTAGTATGTGTATGTATGAATGTGAGTTAGGGACCTAAGATTGTACGCCCCTTGAGGGTTAGGGACTGATGTGAATGTATAATATATATGTAAAGCGCTGTGTAAATTGGTGGCGCTATATATGTACCTGAAATAAATAATAATATATAGATTTTTCATCAGGCTGTGACCATATAGATAGAAGTTCAGGTTACCTTGTAATAGCTGTGGTCTGTGCTGCATGTGAAGGTGCTGGAAGGCGTTGCCCTGCCTGAGTTTTCTTTAAATAAACAATTCGCTGCACGACAGCGACAAAGAGAACTTCCAGTGATTTCCTTTCCAGCTGATATCTCATGTCTAAAGTAGCTCTTTTTAGAAATGTGTATCCTGCTGATTACAGAGGATGTAGGGGAGGAAAAAGAACACAAGAGAAAAAGAAGAGAACTAGAAAAGCTACAATTTCTGGGGAAATTGTGTGAAGTGTTCTTGCCTCCACCAGTAGTCTACAACTGGAGTGGGCGGAGTAACTGGGTGGAGTGGCTTGTCACTCTGCTGCCTGCTCACACACCTGGGTTCCTATGGCAACTCAGTCTACAGCAAGGGCAGAGAAGAACGGTTAAAAACAAAACTGCTCCAACTTGCTCCCTTCACTGGCGGTTGCCATCTTCAAACGGTTGTAGTTTAAAAATTATAAATCCTACACGGAAGAGCTTAATATTGTGATAATCACAAGACCCAGACCTACATTTTGATGCATAGCATGTCTCTGAAATATTAAAAATGAAGGCACAGTCACAGTTTAGAAATTGCCCTTCAAATTTGAGGTGGCTAGAGTGGAGTTTCAATGTCAATAGATGGCGTGAGTTGCAAACAAATGGTCATATTGTGAAAACTATCAGGACTATGGCTTAGCCGTGGACATTTTTAGTGGCAGCAGGGATAGCTGAACGTTTTGATATACGTTTTGTGTAGGTGGGCTTGAAAATGAGGGAGTGATGGCAGTTTAGAAATCATGTCCTGATTTTTCAGCTCCCACTCTAGCATTTGTCAGCTCCCACTCTAGTTTTGAACATTCCGCCATTCATTCCTATGGGACCAATTTCACTGCAAAAACACCAATATTACGTGAACCATTCGGCAAAACGTTCCACAAAGTAATATCACACCAATCGGGAACAATCCGCACGTTTCCGTATATTACTGTCTATGTAGTGTAAAAACTGTGGGAGGAGTTAGGGTGGTAAATTGGCTATAATAATAAGAATATATATGTGAGATCACAGGAAGTGGCCGCCATGCAGGAACACTTAATAACAGGTGAAGGTATTTTCCACCTTAGTGGGGTAGGACTCACAGAGGAAGAGATAAAGGATTAAAATATGCTCAATAAGTTATGTTGGTGAGGAGTCTTAACATTAAAAAATATTACGCTCAAAATCCACAACCCAGCCCTATTCAAAATGATGTAAGAAAGGGAGAATATCATACACATCTTAGTAACAAGTCTACTTTCAACCCAGTGACTACAGACAACAGATACATAAATGTGTTTAATAAATTAGTTATAGAAGATTTAGATAGATTACCCATAAAAAAACATAGAGAAACTATAGAAATCAGGAGGGGCATTGAGACCTTAGGAAAAAGAAAAGATATAGTCATCCACCCTGCGGATAAAGGGGGAGGAATAGTTATATTATATAAAAGAATATTATGAACAGGAAATGAGTAATATGTTGAGTAATAGTAATACATATCGCTATCTTGCAAGAAAATCCTACTAAACAATATAAAAAAGAATTGGAAAAAATAGTGAAATATGGACGTAGGAAGGGCATACTAAATAAAAAAGAAGAAAAAAAAATCTAATTCCGTCTTTATGTAAACTACCGGTCATATACATGGCTCCAAAAATTCATAAAGATAGCAGACAACCCCCCAGAAGGCCAATTATTAATGGGATAGATTCTCTATCAGCTAGAATGGGGGAGTATGTGGATTGTTTCTTACAACCACTAGAAGCGCAGACACCAGCGTATACGAAGGATACCAAACACATCATACAATTAATTCAGAATATAGAGGTAACACAACAAACTGTCCTTAGTACAGCTGATGTATCAGTACTAAACACGAATACAGAATATGAAGGGACAATTAACCACTTGCATTCCGCCTGCTGTTTATAAACAGCAGGACAGTGGCACTCCAGAGGTGGGTTGCCATTCATAAACGGCACCCGCCATCTTTAGCTGTGCACGCTTCCCTGGGAGCGCGCAGCACCGCAATCCAGTGCCCGCTGTGTCCTCCAGACACAGTGATATACCGGTCGGACGGGACCTCTGTACGAGGTCCGGATCATGTGATCACTGATTGGCGAATCAGTGATCACATGCAAAGTAGTAAGCAATGATGTCACCATGGTGACACTGTATTGCTAGGGTGACAGTATGTAAAAAAAAAATAATACTAATAATAATATAAAAATAAAATGTAAAAAAGTTTAAAAAATTATAATTTTTGGTTTATAAACGAATTTTACTTATTTTTTTTTTTTTTACTAAAAAGATAATGGAATACATTTTGGCCAAGATTTATGATGAAAGATTATTTATTTGCAAAATTTTATAAGAAAAAAACTTTTTTCAAAATATTTGGACATTTTCATTTACATAGCAAAAAAAATAAAAAATCCCAGCGGTGAATAAATACCACCAAAAAAAGCTTTATCTGTCTCAAAAAAAATGGTAAAAAATTGCATATGGGTACAGTGTTGCATGACTGTGCAATTGTCATTCAAAGTGTGATAGAGCTGAAAGATGAAAATTGCCCTGGACAGGAAGGGGGTGAAAGTGTCCGGACTGGAAGGAGGGGAAAGTGTCCGGACTGGAAGGGGGTGAAAGTGTCCGGACTGGAAGGGGGTGAAAGTGTCTGGACTGGAAGGGGAAAGTGTCCGGACTGGAAGGGGGTGAAAGTGTCCGGACTGGAAGGGGTTAAGGCAGCTAAATGGGCATTAAAAAATACTCCACATTAACACGAGTTTATCATAAAATGTCTAACATTTTTTGTCTTAAACATAATTATTTTTGGTACCAGGGAGTATATTGTCTACAAACAGCGGGAGCGGCTATGGGAGCTGAGTTTGTTCCCAGCATTGCAAACGTATATATGGCTCAATGGGAAGAGGAAACTGTTTTTGAAAATGTAAAGAAGGACCTTGTACAGATTTATTGACGATCTTATTATAGTGTGGCAGGGAGAACAAAACTCCTTACATGAATTCCTGGTCAACCTGAATAATAATGATAAAAAAGATATTAAATTATTTGGGAGATTAATCCTTACAACATACATTTTCTGGACTTAGAAATTATTAGAGATGACAATGTAATCTACACTAAAACAGATTTTAAAGTACTGATAGAAATGAAAATCATATCTAAATGTGTCGCTCTCCACACTATGTATTCAATCATAAACACGTAACTTAAGAATAATAATATAGATGTGAAAAAAAAACACAATCACAACACAACACAATGCAATCATAAATTATAAAGTCCACTTTGTGCTTCAAATTATGCCAGTGCCAGTTTATGTGCAGTGCAACACTCCCCGTGCTCAAGAATAGGTGTACGCTCACCTTACCAATTAGCCAAACTAAGTGGCTAATAACGCTTTTGTCCCATCAGGACTAAGTGATGTTTTCCATGCTGGGTGCTTATTTCCACATACAAATGGATAGGCTTGTACTCCCAACTCTCTCCCACCAGGGGTCTCCCTCACTCCTTTCTATCCACACTGAGTCTTGGTGGATGGATGAGGCAAATCTGTGTACTGCTTCCACCGGTATTATGGGATACCATAAAAAAAAAAGTAATAATACTGCCTTATCCTTTTAAAATTCAGGTGCATGCGCGCGGGCCATTTTTATGGGGTCAATTGCCGCTATACATACAGCAGCGATGAGCATATTATCTCCGCTGGACTCATCTGTTCCATATTATCAATGCAATTTGTGGACCTTCTATTCTCTGACTATTCCAGCGGAGATAATATGCTCATCGCTGCTGTATGTATAGTGGCAATTGACCCCATAAAAATGGCCGCGCGCATGTGGTCTACGGGAAAATGGCGCCGGGATGGCCTATATAAAAGAGCATAACACAGTGGCGTCCAATTGATTCCCCCTGATGAAGCCACGTGACACCCGGTGGCGTAACGCGTAGGGGAGGGGCTCTGACGTCACGACGCTGATGCGGATAAGCGGCAAGTACAAATCGAGGATCTGGGCATAATCTTACATGTCTGTAAGAGAGCACTTTAATGTGTGAGTGCGCATTTTTTCTATAATAAAAGCACCTGAATTTTAAAAGGATAAGGCACTATTATTACTTCCTTTTTTATGGTATCCCATAATACCGGGAGGTGGAAGCAGTACAACAGATTTGTCTCATCCATCCACCAAGACTCAGTGTGGATAGAAAGGAGTGAGGGAGACCCCTGGTGGGAGAGAGTTGGGAGTACAAGCCTATCCATTGTATTTGGAAATAAGCACCCAGCATGGAAAACACCATTTAGTCCTGAAGGGACAAAAGCGTTATTAGCCACTTAGCTTGGCTAATTGGTAAGGTGAGCGTACACCTATTCTTGAGCACGGGGAGTGTTGCACTGGCACCAGCATAATTTGAAGCACAAAGTGGACTTTATAATTTATGATTGCATATATATATATTTTATACGTTCTGTTGCACAAGATATTGCACATGTTTTGAAGCACATGGTTTTTTCACATCTATATTATTATTCTTAAGTTATGTGTTTATGATTGATTGAATACATAGTGTGGAGAGCGACACATTTAGATATGATTTTGATTTGTTACACAGATTGAGTATGTGTTTATTGTTGATGATGCACCACAAATTTATTGATATTTGTTAAATTTTTAGTTTTATCAGATGATACACAGAGAGAATATCACATTTTAGCTCACGAGTATTATTTTATTTTTATACTGATAGAAATGCCTACGTTCCTACTAATAGTTGTCATTCCAAACCATGGCTCACAAACATCCCAAGGGGACAATTTATACGTATTAAGAGAAATTGTAGTAAATCTCAAGATTATGAAATAAAAAGTCAAATTATAGCAGAAAGATTTATACAAAAAGGTTACCAGGAAAAAGAGATTGAGAACAGGAAAGAAATAAAATAAGGGAGCTTAACAGAAAATGAACTATTATTAGATAACAAACCCAAAGATAAGGGGGATATGGATATACCGGTAGTTTTGGAATATAATCAACAATCTAAAGCGATATCAGCGCATTATCCATAGACATCGGAATATATTAAAACAGAGTAAGCATTTGAAGAATATTCTATCAGAACAACTTTATATGATTTATATACAAAAAGGCCCCCAATCTAAGAGATAAATTAATTTGGAATATTATTGAACCCCCTAATAATAAAGATAGAAGAACTAGTTACTTCTCAGGTATAGGATTGTATGCTTGTGGAAGATGCTACAGTCACAGCAGGGTTAATTATAATCTAAAAAGGAGAATCACATTTACGGGTAAGGAGTACAAACTTCAGCAATTTATATATATGTGCGACACCAAAGGGGTAGTGTATGCTTTAAAATGCTCATGTGATCTGATTTATATAGGCAGGACCAAAAGAGCTCTGATAGATAGAATGAAGGAACATGTATATAATATAAATAGAGGTTTTAAACATCACTATCTATCACAACATTTTCGTATAGCACACAATAAAGATGCCAGGCAACTACAGTTTTGGGGGATAAAGAAACATATCAGCCACTGGAGGAGAGATAACAAAATTAGGGAACTTTGAAAAAAAGAATCAAGGTGGATTCATGAAATGAAGAGTTTAGCACTTCTAGGTTTAAATAAAGAATTTGACCTGTAATACATGATTTTAAAATAAAAAACACTAAATTACTGTATTTTTAAAAATGGTGACAGTATAGATATGTTGCTTGCACATCATTTATAAAATAGAAGGGAGTACAGGGTGGGGTATAAACATCCACCTCCCCTACACTAGTTTAGGTTTCTATTTTAACTCCTCAGCGCCGGAGCCTCCTGGACCTTTAAGAGGTTTTAGAAGCCGGGAGGCTGGGCGGGGTTTTAGGGTCATGTGACCGCTGTGATTCGCTGTCACGGCGGTCATATGATCAGAAAAGGTCCCAATCGCAAGGGGAGATTGGGACCTTTCCGTGAAACACCGACACATGTGCTGGGAGCGTGCAGGCCGTGCGCTCTCAGTACATATGTATTTTCAAATGGTACGCAAATATGTGGCCGCTCGGCGTCAAGGCCCAGCCGCCAAGAGGGCCGCACATTTGCGTGAGCTCAGCGTCTAGGAGTTAATTTGAATTTTATTTTATCCTATTTTTATTACTACACGTTTTATTAATATTATTTCAGATATTGTATGCATTTAACATGTAACATTTTGGTGCATTGTACATAACCTATTGGATGTATGCATATAATGACATTGTTTTATTAGAATGGAGTAAAGCTTGTGCAGTAGTAGATACCATGCTGTGCACATAGGGAGAGGTATTATGCAGGTATTTGATGCCTAGTTTACACAATAGGGTCCACTTAAAGCAGAAAAAAAAAAAAGTCAGTAGCTACAAAAACTATAGCTGCTGACTTTTAAAATACGAAACACTTACCTGTCCCTCGGTCCAGCGGTGTCCTCGCCACCGTCGGTTTCACCGGCCGTTCTTCTCTCCCTGGCACTGGCATCTTCTGTGTGAGCACCCGGCTGTGACAGCTTGCGGCTTTCACAAGCAGGTGCCCACTGCGCAATGAGCGAGAAGCGCTGCACTTTGTGAATGGCCCCATCGTCTTCTGGGACCTGTCACGTGTCCCAGAAGACTACGGGGAGGGAGGACAACTTCTGCTGCCGATTGCTTAGGAAATCGGCAGCGGAAGAGTGGGAGCGGGTACCTGTCAAATTCTGGTACCCGCTCCCCCCTGCCCCCGCTGCCCAAAGGTGCCAATCCTTAATGGGGCCAGGGGACAAGGCATTAAAGCAGAACTTCCCCTTTTTGGGTGGAGCTCCGCTTTAAGGTAGTAATATAGGTTACATCTCACTGGAAGGCATAACTCATTAAGGTTTGAAATCTGTGTTTAAAAATTAGATTTTGATATATAGGATTCATAGCGGCGTCCAAAAATAAGGTAGCAGACCAAGGATATATGGCAACTTACACGCAGGCTACAACAAAATGGCGCCCAGGTAGATTATTTATATATATATATATATTATACACAGGATGAGCGCCGTGCCATCAAATCATTCCCCCCGATGAAGCCATGTGACCCTGTGAAGTAGCGCGTAGCAGAGGGACTTTGACAAACATGCCTATTGCGCTTAGAGGAAAGGAGAGCGCGTTACAGCTGGCTGTGGAGTTCCATATCAATAGCAGTACTCTTTGGGAGATACTTTGCACAGAGCGATCATACACTTCTTACATGAGTGGAATACTGGATTCTATTATATAATAAATGTTTTGTAAGGATAAAGCACTATGTTTTGGACATCTCTTTTGGCATTGATCTGATGAAGGAGGACAGCTAGGACAGTGGAGGAGACTCCGGCTTATTGGACATCCTGACTAGGATGAGCTTCTTTCGAACCAGGCGAACCGGGAATTCGAGTCGAATTTCAGGAAATATTCGATTCGCGATCGAAAAGAAGAAAATTTTGCCTACTTCGGGTGCGCGAATCGAAGATTTCCCGATCAGCCGGCAAAAGTGTCCCCTGCAGTGAGCTCCGCTATTTCTGACAGTTCTCTGACAGAATGGAACACATGTTTAGCGGTTGAATCATTGTATCTATTAGTTTACATTTAGGATACAGATGTTTCAACCGCTGTACATGTGAAGAAGCTGTGAGAGAAGGAGCTCTGCACATACACTTTTTGCCTGTTTGGAATTAATCTTATTTTCATCCTACTTCTTCTTCTTCTTCTTCTTCTTTATCCTCATCCTCAGAAGAAGAAGAAGAGGAGAGATGAAGAAGAAGAAGAAGAAGAAGAAGAGGATGAAAAATAAGAATAATTGCAAGCCGGCAAAAAGTGTATGTGCAGAGTTCCTCTATTCTGCAGATACACTTAGAGGAGCTCTGCAGAGGACACTTAGAGGAGCTCTGCACATACACTTTTTGCCGGCTTGGTTAATCTTATTTTCATCCTACTTCTTCTTCTTCTTCTTCTTCTTCATCCTCATCCTCAGAAGAAGAAGAAGAGGATGAGGATGAGATGAAGAAGAAGAAGAAGAAGAAGAAAGAAGTAGGATGAAAATAAGAATAATTCCAAGCCGGCAAAAAGTGTATGTGCAGAGCTCCTCTAAGTGTATCTGCAGAGCTCTCTAGAGTGTATCTGCAGAATAGAGAGGAACTCTGCACATACACTTTTTGCCGGAAAACGCTGTATGGAGGGAATGTCCCAGAACTGTCATAAATAGTCTATTTCTGACAGTTCTGGGACATTCACTCCATACAGCTGTTTCAACCGCTGTATGGAGGGAATGTCATGGAACTGTCAGAAATAGACTATTAATGACAGTTCTGGGACTGTCCTTCATACAGCGGTTGAAACATTGTATGTATTTGTTTCCATAAATGGATCCATTTATGGAAACAAATACATACAATGTTTCAACCGCTGTATGGAAGGACAGTCCCAGAACTGCTATTTCTGACAGTTCTATGACATTCCCTCCATACAGCGGTTGAAACAGCTGTATGGAGTGAATGTCCCCCAGAACTGTCAGAAATAGACTATTTCTGACAGTTCTGGGACTGTCATATTCAGCTCCATACAGCAAATGTTTCAACCGCTGTATGGAGGGAATGTCATGGAACTGTCAGAAATAGACTATTAATGACAGTTCTGACATTCCTCCATACAGCGGTTGAAACATTGTATGTATTTGCCATAAATGGATCCATTTATGGAAACAAATAACCGCAATGTTTCAACCGCTGTATGGAGGAATGTCCCAGAACTGTCAGAAATAGACTATTTCTGACAGTTCTGGGACATTCACTCCATACAGCTGTTTCAACCGCTGTATGGAGGGAATGTCATGGAACTGTCAGAAATAGACTATTAATGACAGTTCTGGGACTGTCCTTCCATACAGCGGTTGAAACATTGTATGTATTTGTTTCCATAAATGGATCCATTTATGGAAACAAATACATACAATGTTTCAACCGCTGTATGGAAGGACAGTCCCAGAACTGTCATTAATAGTCTATTTCTGACAGTTCTATGACATTCCCTCCATACAGCGGTTGAAACAGCTGTATGGAGTGAATGTCCCAGAACTGTCAGAAATAGACTATTTATGACAGTTCTGGGACATTCACTCCATACAGCGGTTGAAACATTGTATCTATTTTTTTCATAAATGACATTCTGCAGATACACTTAGAGGAGCGCTGCAGATACACTTTTTGGAGGAATGTCCCAGAACTGTCAGAAATAGACTATTTCTGACAGTTCTGGGACATTCACTCCATACAGCTGTTTCAACCTGTGGATGGAGGGAATGTCATAGAACTGTCAGAAATAGACTATTAATGACAGTTCTGGGACTGTCCTTCCATACAGCGGTTGAAACATTGTATGTATTTGTTTCCATAAATGGATCCATTTATGGAAACAAATACATACAATGTTTCAACCGCTGTATGGAAGGACAGTCCCAGAACTGTCATTAATAGTCTATTTCTGACAGTTCTATGACATTCCCTCCATACAGCGGTTGAAACAGCTGTATGGAGTGAATGTCCCAGAACTGTCAGAAATAGTCTATTTCTGACAGTTCTGGGACAATCACTCCATACAGCTGTTTCAACCGCTGTATGGAGGGAATGTCATAGAACTGTCAAAATAGACTATTAATGACAGTTCTGGGACTGTCCTTCCATACAGCGGTTGAAACATTGTATGTATTTGTTTCCATTTCTGGATCCATTTTCTATGGAAACAAAAGATACATACAATGTTTCAACCGCTGTATGGAAGGACAGTCCCAGAACTGTCATCCTTCTCCTAGTCTATTTTCTCAGTTCCTGACATTCCCTCCATCAGCGGTCCTTCTTCTCAAACAGCTGTATGGAGTGAGAATGTCCCAGAACTTCAGAAATAGACTTTTTATGACAGTTCTGGGACTTCTTCTCCATACAGCTGTTTCAACATCCTTTATGGACTTCCCTTCTTCTCAGAACATCATCCTCTCACTTCTTTCTCTCATTAATGACAGTTCTGGGACTGTCCTTCCATACAGCGGGTGAAACTTGTCTTTATCATTTCCATTCTCCATTTTCTGGAATCCTTCTCTTCATTCTTCTCATCCTTCAACCTTCTGTATGGAAGGACCTTCCCTTCTTCTTCTCTCCTTCTCCATTTCTAGTCTTCTCCTTCTTTACTTCTCAGTCTTCTCCTTCCTCCTTCTTCTCATCCTTTGAAACATTCTCTTCTCTATCCTTCTCCTTCTTCTTCAGAATCTTCTCCTTCTTCTCATCCTTCTCCTTCTTCTCATCCTTCTTCTCATCCTTCTCCTTCTTCTCATCCTTCTCATCTTTCTCATGCCTCCTTCTTCTCATCCTTCTTCTTCTCCTCATCCTTCTCCTTCTCCTTCTTTCTCTTTCATCCTTCTCCTTCTTCTCATCCTTCTCTTCTTCTTCTGTCCCTTCTCCTTCTTCTTCTCATCTTTCTCCTTCTTCTCATTCTTCTTCTCCTTCTTCTCATCCTTCTCCTTCTCCTTCTTCTTCTCCTTCTCCTTCATCCTTTCTCCTTTCTTCTTCTCTCTTCTTCATCCTTCTCCTTCTTCTCCTCATCCTTCTCATCCTTCTTCTCCTTCTTCTTCTCATCCTTCTCCTTCTTCCTCATCTTCCTTCTTCTTCTCATCCTTCTCCTTCTTTCTCATCCTCTTCTTCCTTCTCCTTCTTCTCATCCTTCTCCTTCTTCTTCCATCCTTCTCCTTCTTCTCATCCTTCTCCTTCTCCTCTCCTTCCTTCTTCATCCTTCTCCTTCTTCTCATCCTTCTCCTTCTCCTCATCCTTCTCCTCCTTCTTCTCATCCTTCTCCTTCTCCTTCTTCTCATCCTTCTCCTTCTCCTTCTTTCTTCATCCTTCTCCTTCTTCTCATCCTTCTCCTTCTTCTCATCCTTCTCCTTCTTCTCATCCTTCTCCTCCTTCTCCTCATCCTTCTCCTTCTTCTCATCCTTCTCCTTCTTCTCTTCTTCTCCCTTCTTCTTCTCCTTCTTCTCATCCTTCTCCTTCTTCTTCTCCTTCTTCTCATCCTTCTCCTTCTTCTTCTTCTCCTTCTCCTTCTTCTTCATCCTTCTCCTTCTTCTTCTTCTCCTTCTTCTTCTCATCCTTCTCCTTCTTCTCATCCTTCTCCTTCTCCTTCTTCTCATCCTTCTTCTTTCATCCTTCTCCTTCTTCTCATCCTTCTCCTTCTCCTTTCTTCTCATCCTTCTCCTTCTCCTTCTTCTCATCCTTCTTCTTCTCATCCTTCTCCTTCTCCTTCTTCTCATCCTTCTCCTTCTTCTCATCCTTCTCCTTCTCCTTCTTCTCATCCTTCTCCTTCTTCTCATCCTTCTCCTTCTTCTTTTCTCATCCTTCTCCTTCTTCTCATCTTCTTCTCTCCTTCTCCTTCTCCTTCTTCTCATCCTTCTCCTTCTCATCTTCTTCTCATCTTCTCCTTCTTCTCATTCCTTCTCCTTCTCCTTCTTCTCATCCTTCTCCTTCTTCTCATCCTTCTCCTTCTCTCATCTTCTCATCTTCTCCTTCTTCTCATCCTTCTCCTTCTCCTTCTTCTCATCCTTCTCCTTCTCTTCTTCTCATCCTTCTCCTTCTTCTCATCATCCTTCTCCTTCTCTCATCCTTCTCCTTCATCCTTCATCCTTCTCCTTCTTCTCATTCCTTCTCCTTCTCCTTCTTCTCTTCCTTCTCCTTCTCCTCTCTCATCCTTCTCCTTCTTCTCATCCTTCTACCTTCTTCTCATCCTTCTCCTTCTCCTTCTTCTCATCCTTCTCTTCTCCTTCTCTCATCCTTCTCCTTCTTCTCATCCTTCTCCTTCTCCTTCTCCTTCTTCTCATCCTTCTTCTTCTCATCCTTCTCCTTCTCTTCTTCTCATCCTTCTCCTTCTCCTTCTCCTTCTATCTTCCTTCTCCTTCTTCTCATCCTTCTCCTTCTTCTCATCCTTCTTCTTCTCATCCTTCTCCTTCTCCTTCTTTCTCATCCTTCTCCTTCTTCTCATCCTTCTCCTTCTTCTCATCCTTCTCCTTCTCCTTCTTCTCATCCTTCTCCTTCTCCTTCTTCTCATCCTTCTCCTTCTCCTTCTTCTCATCCTTCTCCTTCTCTTCTCATCCTTCTTCTTCTCCTTCTCCTTCTCCTTCTCCTTCCTCATCTCCAAGGGCATTTAAATTAAAGGTACAGTGTTCTGCACTAATTTAAAGGCTCTCTGAAGCCTAAAAAAAACCCTTTTTATAAGTCATCTTCGTAGCGGAGAAATTCGCATCGAATCGAATTTCATACTGGAATTCGCCGAATCAGCCGAATCAAATTTTTCATTTCTTCGCTCATCTCTAATCCTGACCATCCCCACATCAGTCCACAAAAGGGAACACATGTTATATATGACCTCACTTAGTGGTCTAGTCACATACGCCAGATGAGAGCACATCCGCTGGAGGTGTATACACATTGGCTGCAAGTAATAAATTGCACGAGGTGCCGTAAGAAGCATCTATCTTTATAGATGTGTGTAGACAATAAACTATGGAGTATATCTATGCATGGGCACTTATTTAGAGACGTTTAAGTTGATTGTTACTGTTATTTGTAGTGCAAAGAATGTATTACTGGAACAGAAACAAAAAAGACAGCGAATATTAACCGCTTGACCTCTGAAAGATTTTACCCCCATCATGACGAGGGCATGTATACTGCACTGTACTACTTTAACTGGCAATTTCGCTGTCATGCGACACTGTACCAAAAAAAAGTATATAATTTTTTTTTTCAGACAAATAGAGAATTCTTTTGATCATCACTTTTTATGTTTTATTATATAAACAACCATCATCGCTGATCACCGCCAATAGTAGAATACAAGTAAATAAATAAAAATTCCACTATATTTCCCATAGTCTATAGACGCTATACTTCACATGAACCAACTAATATACACTTATTGGGATTCTTTGTATTTTTTTTACCCAAGGCATGTAGAAGAATACATTTGGCCAAACTTTATGAAGAAATTAGAATGTAAAATTTTTTTTTATTGGATATGTTTTATAGCAGTAAAAAAAAAAAATCAGGTTTTTATTAAATTTTCAGTCTTTTTCTGTTTAATCACAAAATTAAAAAAAAAACCCATTGGTGATCAAATATTACCAAGATAAATCTATATTTGTGTGATAATAATATAAATTTTGTTTGGGTACAGTGTTGCATGACCGAGTAATTATCCGGGTAAAATCTTCCGAAGCTGAAGTGGTTAAAATCTCAGTGCAAACCAGAACGCACATCACTATGGTACCACGTGATCCAGTTCAGGCAAATGCAGTGCACTTACAGCCTGTATTTAGTGTGTCTTTGGGAAAACATTGACCCCCCTGAAGCAGATCGCTAATGGAGGTGTCTGACTCCTCGACCTGAACACTCTACAATTACAAAAGTTCCAAATGGAAACTGCCAAGTTGGCAATTGCCTCCCTCCTTCGGGGGGATTTTCTGACCTCAATAGACATCCAGGTAACTTTCTGCAGATTACAAACTTTCCACCTCATCAGCGGTATCTGTGTTTTCCAGAACCTTACCAATTTTTCACCCCCCCCTTTTGCTTCTCCACTGCTCCCCATGGTTTCACCAAGGCACTTATCTCTGCTTTGTGCTCAGGGGATTCATGATATACACTCCTTAAAAAAATGAAAGGAAGACTTTTTAATCCAAGTATAGCATCAAGTCAATGAACCTCCTGGGATATTGATCTGGTCAGTGAAGTAGCAGAGGGGATTGTTAATCAGTTTCAGCTGCATTGGTGGTAATGAAATTGGCAACAGGTGCACTAGATGAGCAACAATGAGACAACCCCCAAAACAGGAATGGCTTTACAGGTGGAGGCCACTGACATTTTTTTTACTCCTCATCTTTTCTGACTGTTTTTAACTAGTTTTGCATTTGGCTCGGGTCAGTGTCACTACTGGTAGCTTGAGGCCATACCTGGACCCTACAGAGCTTGCACAGGCAGTCCAACTCCTCCAGGATGGCACATCAATACATGCCATTCCCAGAAGGTTTGCTGTGTCTCCCAGCACAGTCTCAGGAGCATGGAGGAGATTCCAGGAGACAAGCAGTTCCTCTAGGAGGGCTGGACAGGGCCGTAGAAGGTCCTTAACCCATCAGCAGGACCGGTATCTGCTCCTTTGTGCAAGGAAGAACAGGATGAACACTGCCAGAGCCCTACAAAATGACCTCCAGCAGGCCACTGGTGTGAATGTCTCTGACCAAACAATCAGAAACAGACTTCATGAGGGTGGCCTGAGGGCCCGAAGTCCTCAAGTGGGTCCTGTGCTCACTGCTCGGCACCATAGATCTGGATTGGCATTTTCCATTGAACACCAGAATTGGCAGGTCCACCACTAGCACCCTTTTCACAGCTGAGAGCAGGTTCACCCTGAGCACATGTGATAGACGTGAAAGGGTCTGGAGAAGCCATGGAGAATGTTCTGCTGCCTGTAACATGGTTCAGTATGACCGTTTTGGTGGTGGGTCAGTGATGGTCTGGCGAGGCATATCCATGGAGGGACGCACAGACCTCTACAGGCAAGACAATGGACCCCTTGTCAGACCCTACGCTGGTGCAGTGGGTCCTGGGTTCCTCCTGCCCAGTCTCATGTGGAGAGAGTATGCAGGCAGTTTCTGGAGGATGGAGTAATTGATACCATTGAATGGCCCCCATGCTCACCTTACCTAAATCCAATAGAACACCTCTGGGATGTCATGTTTTGGTCCATTCGACGCCTCCAGGTTGCACCTCATACAGTCCAGGAGCTCAGTGATGCTCTGGTCCAGATCTGGGAGGAAATACCCCAGGACACCAACCGTGGTCTCATTAGGAGCATGCCCTGACATTGTCAGGCATGCATACAAGTACGAGGGGGCCATACGAACTACTGAGGACCATTTTGAGTTGCTGAATGAAATGAACTCGCCTTCTGCATTATTTTTTCACTCTGATTTTTGGGGTGTCTTTGAATTCAGTCCTTTGTAGGTCGGGCATCCTTAAATTCCTAATTACATTCTTAGATTTCTTCAAGGCTGTGCTGTGCACTCAGTTGCTTATCTGATGGACAGGGACTTGAGCAAAAGTCTGTCTTTCACGTTGGAGGTGAAACAGTGTGCGGTGGTACTTGCATGCTATACACTCGAATTTATATTGTAGGAGGATCAAACATAATTAATTTCTTTGTCTTGCATTGCAGCCTAGTAAGAATGCTTACATGGTGTGCTGTGTGTCTGTACAATATTTCTGGCTCTTGACTGACATAATAAGCTGAAATTTGTTTTATCTAAATAAACTATGCCTCATCTATTCTTCTGACGTAATGTCCAAGTAGAGATGCTTGCTTAATTGGCAATATTTAAGGTTACTTTGTAATATTTTACCCTAATTGTTTTTTTCTAGAGAAAAAAAATGATTTCTATCTCTTACATTGCTGCCTTGGGCCCCATTCCAATTGTTTGCATGCTCTCCGGCTATGCTTTAAAACTTTTTCTTTTGCCTCTGAAACATGGCATTGTTTATTTCTTTTTTTTTGTGTTCTTGCCTCATTTTTTTTAACTGCATCATCTCTGCATTGTGGGTTTAAGGATTATGGTTTGTGGTTTGTACATAATACAGTGTGCTACTGAATAGCAGATCCCAACAAGCTATGCGCTGTGAAAACTTTTTTTTAAAAAGACTCCTGAGCCAATATAGTGACTTTCACCTTAAAAATGTGTAACAAAATAAAATATACTATTTTTAAAAAATGAATAAAAACATAAAATAAACCAAAAATAAAAACAATATGTGGTTCGCAAACACTTCACACCCAACTCATATAATAGTGTATATAATAGTAAATAAATAAATTATTGTGCTGCGCTCCCTAAAAACAAAAACAGCATGTGCATATATATCAATTTTCAGAAACATGCAATAACCATCTTAATTGTGTTCCACTAAAAATCCACCCATGCAGCAAAAACATCCCATATAATACACAAAAAATCCTCATAGAAAATCACCCATACATCAAAAAACATCCCAGTGTAATAAACAAAAGTCCTCTTTCCCATAGATCAGCTTCAATCAAATGGATTAATTCCAGGTTTCCAAGCTATAAGCTATGCGCTGTGATCTTCTTTGCCCCGGTTTGGCAGTTTAAATGATGTGAATAGCTTTCTTGTTTTAAAGTGTATACTTTATGTTAGTTTTTGGCTGTATTGACTCTACTGCTTCCAGCACATCAATTATTGCTGCTGCACAAAAAAATCTGTTTTTTTTTGGCAAAAACTACCTACTTCGAAGTTGTCATTTTTACTAAGATGTTTCTTACATACAGCATGGACACCTCCCCCAAAAATTGGAAGTCCTCCCAAGTGATTATACCTCATATCAACAATACATAAAGCCTGTTATTTTTTCATAACAAGTAACATGTATAATCAGTGTCAGTCATAATGGAAGTCATTTTAACTACTTCCCATCTGCCCCTATAGCAGAAATTCTGCTACAGGGTGGAACAGGTGCGCAAAATCACATATATATATACATATATATATATATATATATATATATATATACATGATTTTGCATTTCCGGGTAGGGGGCATGTGCGCCCTACCCATGCCGCCATTCATGGCCACAGATGTCAATCACCTGGTCCCAGTGATTACTCGCCTGCGCCCGGTGTTTGCCGAGGATCTCCAACAGGGAGGAGAACTGTGTGCAAACAAAACAGTTCTCCTCCCTGTCAGCTCCTGCACACAGCACAGCACAACCATACAAAGCAGTGTGCTTACAGTGAAGCACAAACACAGCCCACATAGTAAAACACACCCAACACACTGCTAACCCTTTGATCGTCCCTCATGTTAACCCCTTCCTGCCCAATGCCATTAGTACAGTATCAGTGTTTTTTTTAGCACTGATCACTGTATTGGTGTCACTGGGGATGTCAGTGACACCAAGTCAGTTCCCCCCCAGTGTCAGAATGCCTGCTGCAGTCCCACTATAAGTCACTGATTGCCGCCATTACTAGTAAGAATAATTATAAAAAAATCCCAGTATCTACAGGTGAAACTCGAAAAATTAGAATATCGTGCAAAAGTTGACAAGAGGAATACAACATTTGAAGCCCATGTCCAGGATCCATCTGTGTGTGGTGGCTCTTGATGCACTGACTCCAGCCTCGTCCACTCCTTGTGAAAGTCCCCAACACTTTTGAATGGCCTTTTCCTGATAATCCTCTCCAGGCTGTGGTCATCCCTGCTGCTTGTGCACCTTTTTCTTCCACACGTTTCCCTTCCACATAACTTTCTATTAATGTGCTTTGATACAGCTCTTTGGAAACATCCAACTTCTTTGGCAATTACCTTTTGAGGATTTCCCTCCTTATGGAGGGTGTCAGTGATGGTGTCAGGTCAGCAGTCTTTCCCATGATTGTGATTCCTACTGAACCAGATTGAGAGACATTTAAAGGCTCATGAACCCTTTGTAGGTGTTATGGCTGAATGAGCTGATTAGAGTGGGACACTTTGAGCCGAGATTATTCCACCTTTTCACAATATTCTCATTTTCTGAGATTGTGGATTTGGGGTTTTCATGAGCTGTAAGCCATAATCATCACAATGATGACAAATCACGGCTTGAACTATCTTGCTTTGCATGTAATGAGTCTATCTCATATATTAGTTTCACCTTTTAATCTGCATTACTGAATTAGATGAACTTTTGCACGATATTCTAATTTTTCGAGTTTCACTTGTATGCCGCCATTTGTAGACGCTATAACTTTCACCTAGACCGCCACCCCATGTACCCCCCCCAAAATGCCTCTTCCACTCCTCCTCCTCGTATTCCTCTCCTCCGTTCCCAAAATCTCTTCTCTATATCCCTCTGCTCCTCCAAAACAACTGTATATTGCGCCCTCACTGCTTCCTTCGCCCCTCTACGGCACCCACCACCTCATCCTAATACTCCACTCTCCCACTGACCCGATCACCTCCTCTGGTAGACTTACACGCTCCTGCACATCCTGCTCCCATGCTACCTTTCTCACCCTTCTTCTCCTCCTAACCGTGGGGGACATCTCCCCGAACCCTGGCCCTCCACCACCTCGCTCACCCACACAGCACCCTCCCACCACTTCCACTTCCTGCCGCAACCCCCTCAACCTAGTATCTGTCCCCCTGCTCCTTAAACTCCCCCCCCCCCATTTTTGTGTGTGCACTCTTGAACGCCCGATCGGTGTGCAACAAGCTCAATGCCATCCACAACCTCTTTGTTTCCTGCTCCCTCAACCTCCTAGCGATCACGGAAACCTGGATCCAAACCACTGACTCTACCTCCCCTGCAGCACTCTCCTATGGAGGTCTCATCTGGACCCACTCACCCAGACCCAACGGTCGTAAAGGTGGTGGGGTTGGTCTGCTCCTGTCACCGCAGAGCACCTTCCGAGTCCTCCCCAAACCCCCCTCTCTATCCTTCTCCTCCTTCAAAGCCCACTGCATCCGACTCTTCTCTCCAACCCCCCTGAGGATTGCTGTAATCTACCGGCCTTCTGGACCGTATCCCGCTTCCCTGATGACTTTTCCGCCTGGCTACCCTTCTTTCTCTCCTCCGAGCTACCCACCATCATCCTTGGGGATTTCAACATCCCTGTCAACATCGACAACCCGGCCACATCCCAACTCCTCCACTTAACCTCCTTTTTTGCACTCGCACAGTGCATTCAATCCACCACCCACTCCGACGGGAACATCCTGGACCTTGTCTTCTCCCATCTCTGCGCTCCCCACAACATCTCAAACACCCCCTTCCCTCTCTCTGACCACAACCTTGTTACCTTCTCTGTCTCCTCATCCTCAAATGCCTACCCCTCCAAATGTCATACTATTACCGGCCGAAACCTCCGCAACCTGAACCCTGCCCCCCTCCACTCTGCAGCTGATCAGTTTTACGACAGCATCCTCCTCCCTGCCGTCCTACCCCGACCTGACCACAAACAGCTTATAACAACTCGCTGTCAACCGCTCTTGACTCGCTAGCGCCTTTAACCACACGAAACATCAGACCCCGACCGCTCCAGCCCTGGCAGACTGATCACACCAAAAACTCTCAAACGACGCAGTCGTGTGCTGGAGAGACTATGGCGCAAAACCAGATCTCAACTAGCATTTACCCCCTATAAATCTGCCTTCCACACCTACACTTCCTCCCTCCATGCTTGCAAACAAGCCTATTTCCTGACCCTCATCAAGACCCTCTCCTCCAATCCTCGCCGGCTCTTCTCCACCTTCAACTCTCTACTCTCTCCGCCCCCACCTCCACCCAGCACCTCACTCACCGCCCTCGAGATTGCCAATCACTTCAGAAACAAGATTGACACAATCCACGGGGACATCACCGCTGCCCAGACCTCCTCCCCACCCATCTCCTCTCACACAGCAACCCCCTCATCACCCCTCTCCCTCGGCCTCACCACTGTTCTGACCTCCACCCCACCTAACATCCCAAACACTGAAGCCCCCTCAACACTCCACTCCTTCGACCCTACTACCATTGAGGAGGTCACCAAAGGTCTTCTCTGAAGCCCGTCTCACCCACCTGCCCCCTCGACCCTGTCCCCTCACAACTCCTACGACCTCCCTCCTCCATCCTACGCTCCCTCACCCACATCTTTAATCTCTCCCTCTCTTCCGGCGCATTCCCCTCCCCTCTGAAGCACGCGCACATCACCTACATACTTAAAAAGCCTTCCCTGGACCCCACCGACCCCCGAACAACCTTAGACCCATCTCCTGCTGCCATTTACATCCAAACTCCTCAAGCACTTAGACTACAAATTGCCTAAGCTCCCACCTCAACCACAACAACCTCCTCGATCCCCAACAGTCTGGCTTCTGTCCCCTACACTCCACCGAAACTGCCTTACTCAAACTCTCCAGTGACCTGCTAACCGCCAAAGCTAACTGCCACTATTTAGTGCTCCTTCTCGACCTTCGACACTCGCGGCTTCTCGTCCTACCTATCACAAACGCTCCTTCAGCGTTACCTATAACGCTACCACCTCCCCCTCACTCCCCCCTCTCCATTGGGGTCCCTCAAGGCTCTGTCCTCGGGCCCCTTCTCTTCTCCATCTACACCTCCTCCCTTGGCCAACTCATACACTCTCACGGTTTCAACTACCACCTCTATGCCGACGACACGCAAAGCTATCTCTCAACCCCTCGCCTCACCCCCTCAGTCTCCGCCCGAATCACACACCTACTGAGCGACATATCAGACTGGATGTCCCTCCACTTCCTTAAACTGAACCTCTCCAAAACTGAGCTTCTAGTCTTCCCCCCAGCTCTCACACCACCCCCTACTGACTTCTGCATCACGTCCAACAATGCCACCATCAGGCCCGCCCCACAGGCCAAAGTACTTGGTGTCATTCTTGACTCCAATCTATCCTTCTAGCCCCAAGTCCAATCACTAACAAACTCAGGCAGACTCCACCTCTGCAACATCGCCAAAATACGCATGTTCCTAACCCAGAAACCACTAAGCAGCTCATCCACTCCCTCATCCTATCACAACTCGATTACTGCAACTCCCTCCTCACTGGCCTGCCTCGCCACAGGCTATCCCCGCTTCAGTCTATCCTGAATTTCTGCGGCCAGACTCATCCACCTTACCAACCGCTCCGTTTCCGCCACCCCCCTCTGCCAATCCCTCCCACTGGCCTCCACTCAGTGTCCTCCACCCCTCTCTGCCAATCCCTCCACTGGCCTCCACTCAGTGTCCTCCACCCCCCTCTGCCAATCCCTCCACTGGCTTCCGATTGCCCAACGGATCAAATTCAAATTCCTAACACTGATGTACAAAGCTGTCCATCATACTGCCCCAAACTACATCACCGACCTAATATCCAAATACCACCCAAAACGCACTCTCTGCTCCTCACAAGACCTCCTTCTATCTAGTTCCCTGGTCTCTTCTTCCCATGCCCGCCTCCAGGAATTCTCCAGGGCGTCAAGCATCCTCTGGAACTCCCTACTTTAATCCATCAGACTATCACCTACTCTCCTCTTCTTTAGGCGCACCCTGAAAACCCACCTCTTCAGGGAAGCCTACCCCACCCCCTGCTAATTGCTGACCTCCTCCACTCTTCCTACCACTCCATCCCCCACAGCTTTTCCTCCTGTACCACTATCCCCTCCCTCCTAGATTGTAAGCTCCAAGGAGCAGGGCCCTCGAACCCCTCGTGTATCACATTGTATTGTTATTGTACTGTCGCATGTATTGTCTCCCATTGTATTGTACAGCGCTGAGCGAACTGTTGGCGCTTTATAAATACTGTATAATAATAATAAACCAATTAATTTACACGTATTGGGATTTTTTTAGCAAAGACACGGAGCAGAATACATTTTGGCCTAAATTTATGCCGAAATTTGATTTTTAAAATTTTTATTACTGGACATGTTTAATAGCAAAAAGTCAAAAATATTGTTTCTGTTGTCGGTCTTTTTTTTTATAGCACAAAAAATAAAAAATGCACAGGCAATAAAATACCACCAAAAGAAAGCTCAATTCATGGGAAAAAAAGAATGTACATTTAATTTGGGTGCAGGGTTGCATGACTGTGCAATTATCAGTTAAAGTAACACAGCGCCGTAACGCAAAAATTGGGGGTAAATCCTCTGGAGGGCAAGTGGTTAATCTTGCGTCACCACCACTCATGTTAAAAAATACATCTGTGCATTCCAACCCACCACCGATGGAAAGCAGATTATGTGTATGATATGAACCCTACATCTAGCAAGGTCCAGAAAACACTTGTAATTCCACGTAATGTGACCCAGGATGTCAGGATTTTCCCTGTGAATGGCAAGTAGAAACTCATCTGCCATCCAATGGACGTAGTGGATCACGGAGCTCAATACCCAGCTGCTGTGAGCCAGGGTATCATGTGAGTGTTATGGCCAATCATAGCAATCACATTATTCAATACCTAAGAATGTCTACTTTCCAAAAAAGGGGTAATTTGGGGGGTATGTTTCCTGTCCTGACAATTGAGGGGGATTTGTACTATCCTGACATTTGGGGGGATTTGTACTATCCTGACTAGAGATGAGCGAATCGAACATGACGAAGTGGAATTCGTTCAGAAGATTTGGAAAAATTCTATTCGCGACGAATCCGAAGATTAGCAAACTTCGGATGCACGAATCGAATTTTCCCAAAAATGGCGGCGACATGTGTGGCGACTGAGAAAATGGACAGAGAAGATGGGGCGGGGATCTCTGGGAAGGCGCGCAGACAAGGCGCGCTGACCCATAATGCATTCATGACATGTGATCGCATTAGCCAATCAGCAGCCAGCCAGCACTGTGTAATGGTGGAGCTATAAATCGCGGCCATCTTAGAATTCTCCATTAGCCTCCGGTCATTCAAGAGAGACAGACCTGTGTGTATTAATGGCAGAGTGTACCTGTGGCCACTCTGCCATTGGACTCTTGATAGTCGTCTCCCCACGCTGCTGCTGGGGGGGACTTTTTAACATAGGCCTCTGTATGGCCTTTAATTGAAGCTGCTTATGCTCCGCCACTCTGCCATGGGCCTCTTGGGTATCCCAGAAGCTGCTCAGCGGGTCGGGGCAATAAAGCTCCCGGTTCGCAGGTTGTTCCGTCTTATGGATGGAAGTACGACGGTATATGATCTTCTTCGCACCCACGGCATCACCTCATAGAATCTCTGCATTGCATCTGCAATCACAACGCTGACTTCCCGGATCGCCACTCAGCCATTGGACTCTTGATAGTCGTCTCCCCACACTGCTGCTGGGGGGACTTTTTAACCTAGGCCTGTGTATGGCCTTCAATTGAAGCTGCTTCCGCTCTGCCACTCTGCCATTGGACTCTTGATAGTCGTCTCCCCACGCTGCTGCTGGGGGGACTTTTTAACATAGGCCTCTGTATGGCCTTTAATTGAAGCTGCTTACGCTCCGCCACTCTGCCATGGGCCTCTTGGGTATCCCAGAAGCTGCTCAGCGGGTCGGGGCAATAAAGCTCCCGGTTCGCAGGTTGTTCCGTCTTATGGATGGAAGTACGACGGTATATGATCTTCTTCGCACCCACGGCATCACCTCATAGAATCTCTGCATTGCATCTGCAATCACAACGCTGACTTCCCGGATCGCCACTCAGCCATTGGACTCTTGATAGTCGTCTCCCCACACTGCTGCTGGGGGGACTTTTTAACCTAGGCCTGTGTATGGCCTTCAATTGAAGCTGCTTCCGCTCCGCCACTCTGCCATTGGACTCTTGATAGTCGTCTCCCCACGCTGCTGCTGGGGGGACTTTTTAACCTAGGCCTGTGTATGGCCTTCAATTGAAGCTGCTTCTGCTCCGCCACTCTGCCATTGGACTCTTGATAGTCGTCTCCCCACACTGCTGCTGGGGGGACTTTTTAACATAGGCCTCTGTATGGCCTTCAATTTTAGCTGCTTACGCTCCGCCACTCTGCCATGGGCCCCTGTACCGCCTCCTCATGCTGCTGCCAGGCCCGTAATCTGCCATGGGCCCCCGTACCGACTCCTCATGCTGCTGCCAGGCCCGTAATCTGTCATGGGCCCCTGTACCGCCTCCTCATGCTGCTGCCAGGTCCAGAGTGTGTCATGGGTCCCTGTACGGCCTCCCATTGCTGCTGTCTCCATCGCCACTCTCTGCCATGTGCCACTTTCAGGTCTCCTCACACTGCTGGTGGGTTCCATTTTGTCATAGGGTGCTGTATGGCCTCCCATTGCTGCTGCCTCCACCGCCACACTGTGGCTCCACACTCTGGTTTTGGCCCCGTGACTGCCCAAATGAGTGAAGTGTGCGGTGATTCTAAGATCGACGGCACTCATCTGCATGTCATACTGACTGACAGTATTATTTCTCTTCCCCAGCAGACTCCAAGGGCATTTAAATTAAAGGTACAGTGTTCTGCACTAATATAAAGGCTCTCTGAAGCCTAGAAACACCCTTTTATAAGTTAAATTCGCAGCGAATATATTCGGCTCGAAGCGAATTTATTCCGCGAATTCGGCGAATCAGCCGAACCGAATTTTTGAATAATTCGCTCATCTCTAATCCTGACATTTGGGGGGGATTTGTACTGTCCTGACATTTGGGAGTATTTGCACTGTCCTGGCATTTGGGGTTTTTTGTACTCTCCTGACATTTTAGGTTATTTTTCCTGTCCTGAAATTTGGGGGGGGGGGGGGGGGGGGGGGGGATTTGTACTGTCTTGAAATTTGGGGGGATTGGTACTGTCCTGACATTTGGGGGTATTTGTTCCATCCTGACATTTGGGGGATATCTGTACTGTCCTGACATTTGGGGGGTATTTGTACTGTCCTGAGATTTGGGGGGATTTGTACTGTCCTGAGATTTGGGGGTATTTGTTCCATCCTGACATTTGGGGGGATATCTGTACTGTCCTGACATTTGGGGGGATTTGTACTGTCCTGACATTTGTGGGGTTTGTGTACTATCCTGACATTTGGGGGGATTTGTACTGTCCTAGTATTTGGGGGGTATTTGTACCATCCTGACCTTTGAGGGTGTCTGTGCTGTCCTGACATTTGGGGGGTATTTGTACTGTCCTGACATTTGGGGGGTATTTGTACTATCCTTACATTTTAGGGCCACAAGATTTGAAACCCAACGTCAGAACAGCAGGATAGATCAATTTTCAAATATACTGTATATCCCTTAGTTTGTAGACTCTAGAACTTTGCTACATACTAAATAATAAACACTGATTTGGGGTATCTTTACCAAAGAGCTATAACAGAATACATTTTGGTTTAAATTTAAGCAGAAAGATTTTTGCTTGCAAAATCTTATAACAGAAATTAAGAAAAATGGATTTTTGTTTTCAAAATGTTCAGTATTTTTTTGTTTATATAGCAGAAAATAAAAAAAAACCCCAATGGTGATTAAATACCACCAAAAGAAAGCTCTCAAAGATGGCTGATCCCACAGTGCCCATATCTGAGAGGATGTCTCCAGTCTATCCCAAATGTTAACAGATGTTCTATCCTCCTAATTTCCATAACCGTATCCAGTAGGTCTGTCTGAGACAGGACAACAGTTTCCTCCAGTGGAGAGGGATAGGTCTCGTACCTTCTGTTAGAATATGGGTGGTCAATTTTTTTTAGAGGTTTTGGGTATATCTGTGAAAGGGAGGCCAAGAGGGTTGAGGACACGGTCCAAATGGAGTAACCCTCCCTACACTTGACACAGTAAATCTTCTCTCTTCTCCCAGAAAGGCCAAATCACGGGGCATAGCCAGAATATATGAAAGAGAAATGCCAACTGATTGTCTAAATCCAAGATGTTTAGGGCACAGGAGTGTAGAACCTCAGGTTGAAGCATACTGGAGGGTTACCATTACTGATTCCATTGTCAAAGCACCTTGTTAGCCACTTGATCTCTGGAAGGTTTTAACCCCTTCACGCCCAGGGCATTTCTTACTATTCATCACTGTGCTATTTTAACTGGTAATTTCACGGTCATGCAGCGCTGTTCCCAAATAAAATTTATATAATTTTTTCACACATATAGCGCTTTCTTTTGGTGGTATTTGATCACTACTGGGTTTTTTATTTTTTGCGATACAAAAAATACCAAAATTGGGAAGGGGTTACCATCTATGGGTGATCAAGGGAATAAATATGTACCCAACAATGTGTAATGTGTGTATTATGTGCTGCTTTTACTAAACACATCTCTTTGTTTATCATCCCTGCTTTGCAGCAATAAGAAACACAGAGATCATTCCCTGTGTACAGATTGTTCATCAACAGAGAGCTCTGGGCTGTGATTGGACACAGCTGATCAGCAGGTCCCAGTCCTGAATCATGTCGTGGAACCAGTTGGACTTGCTAACAGTCTCCCGTTGTGTACAATCACAGCAGGTGTTGGTTGTGGGGGCGCGCATGCGTGTGCCCCTAAACCCAAAAGCAGGCAGTGACAGACCAGTATGTTGCTTTGCCTTCACGGCCCGCCTGTCCACAGTACATTGCAGGCGGGGGGGTCCATAAGTGGTTTTGGTACCGTTGCAGTGTTATTCTGGATTATGTTAGCAGTTTAGTTTCCTCTGTCACAAGTGATCCTGTACAATTGTCATCACTCTTTTTTGCTCTAATTTTTAGGTGATTTTCAGGTTCGAAAGTTGACCATTTCTGGGAAAGATGTCCCTACTGAAGCTCTTAGAGGAGAAGATGTCACCATCCCTTGTCTGCTGTCTTGTGGCCCAATACCACTGAATCTAGAGAAACTATCAGTTGTCTGGACTCTCAGATTACAAAATGGAACTGAACGTGAGGTTTATGTTTTTCGTAGTTACCAACATACACCATCGAGGATCGGATCTCACATGCATGACAAAGACCTCCAACAAGGCAATGCCAGTCTTTCCATAACCAACATTCAGATCACAGATGAAGGTGACTACCGCTGCTTTGTTATCTTCACTCCGGTTTCCAGCTCCGCGACATCTACTCTGCAAGTATCAGGTACACAGTGATATCCGCCAGAAAAGAGAAAAATTAGGTTTACTAGACAGTGCCGATAATTCATTTTTTGATAATGAAAGGAATAAAAATAATTATACTCACACATGGGGGATGACTTACTAAAGGCAAATAGGCTGTGCACCATACAAGGTGTAGTTGCACACTACAAGTGCAATTGCTACAGAACTTTGTAAATGAGATAAAGTTTAACTTTGCAGGAATACCCAATCATGTGCAAGGAGAATTGAAAAGAAACACTTTTGCTTGCGCATGATTGGACGATGGAAGTCAACAGAGCTTCTACTCATTTATTAAGCTCTGGAGCAAAGTAAACAGTCTATTTGCCTTTAGTAAATCAACCCAATAGTGCATGGGTCATTCACAATGAGCTTTCTTCACCAGGTGTAAAATTGTAAAAAAAAAAATCTGGACTCCCTCGCTACTATGTAGTATGTGGGGATGAAGAGTCCAGACTGCAACCCGAGCAGCCATATAATACAATAATGATGGAAATATAAAAATATAACTTAAGCACTTACTATGGTCAAAAAATTATTATATTAGTACGGTAGCCGCTAGTGCACACAGCCTATGTCTCACTGTGGAGGATAGTACGCACCTGTATCCTGTGATAGGTGCCGTAAAATTGGGCTTTGGGTGTTTTTGGTGCTCTAAACCAAAAAAATTGTTGGAAGCTAGCAAAATCAGGATTCAGGAATATGATAGGCAGTCTTTAAGGGATCCCAGATCCCTAACAAATGTAATCAGTTACATCAGCATCAGGGGCAAGATAGCTGCTGTTGATCCAGGACTGATTCATTTTGATAAATGCCAGCTGGTCAATGGAGTCTGTGGACAGATGCACTCTTTTATCCGTCACAAAACCTCCAGCAGCACTGAATGTCCAGCGCTAAAAATAAACAGAAAAATCGATCTAGAAAGTTCTGGTCTAGAAAATTTGATCTAAAAAGTTCGTTCTGAAATTATCAAAAGTTCATAGAATCAGCGATAAAGTAGATATGACACAGCTTATGAGAAATCCGGAACAAATGGCAGAAGTGCGCACTCACCGACCGCGCATAGGAAATGCGCATATGTTTAATCAATTCTGCAGAGTATCGATTTCCCTCAGGAAGGGGTGTTTATCATGCGATGGTCAGCTGGGCTCACAGAACCTCCCAAGGATCGGGATAGATCGGCCGGATACAGACTCCAGGTGAAGGCTTCCCTCCTCTGGATGAAGTGGAAAACGGTGTCTGCTGACCCCTGTACAGCAGTAACAACACAGCAAGACACAAGTCAGGTGACCATCGCATGATAACACCCCTTCCTGAGGGAAATCGATACTCTGCAGAATTGATTAAACATATGCGCATTTCCTATGCGCGGGTCGGTGAGTGCGCACTTCTGCCATTTGTTCCGGATTTCTCATAAGCTGTGTCATATCTACTTTATCGCTGATTCTATGAACTTTTGATAATTTCAGAACAAACTTTTTAGATCGAATTTTCTAGACCAGAACTTTCTAGATCGATTTTTCTGTTTATTTTTAGCGCTGCACTTTACTTATCTATCTTCACCTGAGGCTGTTGTGATCTCCTTTCAGTGCTTTAGCTGCTTATATATTTTTTATTGTTATACAAGAAGCGCTCGCCACATCTTTTATATTTAGCACTGAATGTCCATTCGGAAAGCACGCTGGATGCAGGACAGGCCAGTAGCTCGATGGCATATTGAGCAAGTTCTGGCCAGTGATCCATCCTCAAGATCCAGTAACCCAGTGAATGCTCAGTTGGAAAGGTCTTCAAGTCTGCTCTTGCCCCTAGATAACTCCTGCAACATATGATGCAGATGCTGCTGATGGGTGCTTAAACCTAACAGCCCTGGGTGCTGAGAACTAAAGAACTGTTTTAAAGGCATCAGTCACCCGGCCGCCTTCTCCACCGCTCTTCCTTTGACAAAACAAAGCCTCAGAAACACGTTGTCCAGGAAATGGTAACCTCCCATTATCTGGAAAGGTATTGCACAATTTTTTTTAAGGGGTCCTCAAGATGTTTCATCCTCTGCTCCCTCTGCGAAAATTGGATAAACTCTTGTAACGTTAATCAAGAAGGGTTGCCAAACATTATTGATTCCTCTCTTTGATAACACGAATCCTCGGGTCCTTATGCAGGCTTTGCAGATCAGGGAGCCCATGCAGCATAAGTTTGAGGAGGCAGGAAATTCTGAGTCCTCTGGGTCACTGAGGATGACATTGTCGGGAACTACCTCCTCTCAGTCACGTACTACTCCTGTCTGAGTTTCTGGAGACTGAAAACTGCCCCTTGAAGACTGCTGTATGTAATACTCTACTTTCATGCTGCTGCAATCCTCCTCCTCATCATCATCTTCCTCCTCTTCCTCCTACTGCTGTAAGTTCTGTGGCCCCGCAGGAATGGTTTCTGCATACAAGGGGCCTTGAGAGGACAGGAAATCCTCCTCTTCCTCCCGCTGTTTTTGCCTCAAGTGCCCTATCCATGATTCTATGTAGCGTGTGCTCCGGCAGGAAGACTAGAGGGATAATGTCACTGATGCATGCAGTGTCGCAGCTCACTATCCTTGTGGTCTCCTCAAATGGTGACAGGACAGTGCATCCTTTATCAGCAGCCCCTGAGCCTGTCCTTGTGCCATATTCACACAGGTGCTCATTGATGGCCTCTGCTGCATGTGCAGCTGATTCAGTATTGCCAAAATTGAGTTCCATTGAGTGGGCATGTCACAAAATGAGTTGGTTGGTGAGCAGGTTGAATTTTGGCCAGCTGGCTGGAAATGGCCGCAGACTTTTATGGCCTGCCTCAGAAGATCTTGACAGCCTGGGTACCTGTTCAAGAAATGCTGTACCACCAAATTCAGGACATGTGCCAAGCATAGAATATGTGTCAAGTGTCCCTGCCTGAGGGTGGAGAGCAGGTTGGTGCCATTGTTGCATACAACCATTCCTGGCTCAAGCTGCCATGGCATCAACCACCTCTGAGCCTGCCCCTGCAGAGCTGACAAAATCCCTGACCTGCTCTGGCTCCTGTTCCCTAGACAGACAAGCTGAATCACCGCGTGGCATCTTTTAGCCTGACTACTTGCATAGCCCCTTGACAGCTTACAGGGCACCGCTGGTTCAAACAATTCAGCAGAAGAGGCCATAGAGGCAGAGGAAGAGGAGGGGTAGAGCAAACTGATATGGCAGAATCACCACTAGCTTTTTGGAGGTGTGTTGATGGAACAAGCTCCAGCACTGAACCCTGTCCTGCTTCCTTCACAGCTGCTACCAGAGTTACCCAGTGCGCCGTAAAGGATATGTAATGTCCCTGACCGTGCCTGCTGGACCAGTAATATGGACCTTGCTGCTGACCTCTATGTCCAACGAGGCCAAAAGATTGCTTTCCACATGATGATACAGAGCTGGAATGGACTTACGTGAAAAGAATTGTCTTTTCCAAACCTGGCACTGTGGTACAGCACATTCTGCAAATTCATGGAAGGGGGCAGAGTCCACCAGATGGAAAGGCAGCAGTTTGTAACGCTAGCAATTTGGCCAGGCTAGCATTTAGGCACAGAGCATGTGGATGGATGGGACATTATTTTTTTTTTTTACAGTTCAGCAACTGGGGTAGCAAAATTTGCTTGCTGAAATCAATAGGTGGTGTACTGCCATCAGATGGGGTGCCAGGACCTGTGGCACTCACTGCTGTACCATCACTCCTCTCAGTGGAGGCTGTTGAGAAGAACTGACATTATACAGTAGAGGTAGAGATCCCAGATGAGGAGCAAGAAGAAGTCTGCACTTTTTTTCGGATGTGGGTTTTTCAGGTGCTGTTGCCAAGGGGCTGCATGGCAGCTCATCATGTCTTGTCAAGCATGTGGTGCCCAAGTGGCTGGTGTTTTGGCCACGCTTGATTTGCTTCAGACAGACTGCAAACAGCAATGCTGCAGTCTGCTGCACATTTGTTGAAGAAAGGCCACACAGGAGAACTTTTGGAAGTCTGCCGGGAGTCAGCAGCACCCTGCACCTGTGGAGCGCTGTTATGTGATGTCATCAGTTGGCTGCCCTTACGCCTGCCCCTGGAGGACATCCTGCCTCATTGGAATTCTGCCTCCTCCTCACTTTCCTCCTCTGTTCTCTCAGGTTCCCTAGTATAGTCAGTGAACTCAACATCCCCTTCCTCCTCACTAGGGCCAACGTGGCAGTGTGCTGCAGCTGGGGGAACATGACTGCCAATTTCTTTTTCCTCACTGGCACCCCCTCTCTCTAGGCTCATGTCACTCCTTTCCGCAACCTGAGAACCAACATCAGAGCATTCAAATTGCTGCGCATCCTCCAGTAGCATGTAACTGACACTACGATCAAATAATTCTGGTGACTCCTCCGTGCATGATGGTGGGGCTACGAAAGGAGCAGCTGTGGTGGACAAGGAGCCTGTGGAATAGGCCGCTTTGGCAGCTGCGGTGGAAGACAAAATAGTATGAGCCTGGGTGACAGAGGATGAGGATGGATTAGTTATCCACTCCAACATCTCTTCTGCATGTTGTGGCTCAATAATAGATATGGCCAGCATTGGAAAAAAAAGGACAAGCGTGCCCTGCCTGCAGAGAATACCACCATGTCCACGACCACCACTTTTCACTGCGGACACAGAGGCTGCTTGCCCTCTCTTAGCTGCCTGTGAGCACCTGCCTCTCATTTCTGGCCTTTTGGACATGATGGGGATTTTTTAGGGGGATTTATATCACTTTATCTTTCTGTATAGGATGGGATTTTTGTTGCTTTGGTGCAATTTGTTTGTGCTTGGTGCACTATAAACTGTTTTATTATTTCTTTGTTTATATAACACTGCACAAGACTGATGCTAACACTGCACAAGGCTGCCCCCATAACACGTAACGCTGCAACAAGGCTGACCTGTGGTCAGGTGCAATGCTTTGGCCAATCACCATGCACCGCCAGAGTGCATTGCATTGTGGGGCGCGGACATCCCACCTCCGAACGCCCCATATGTTCGTGTGTTCTGTGAACACCTCAAACTGCATCCAATATTCAAGTCGTACTTAAGTTCGACACGAACAGAACAGCCCATCCCAATATTTAAAAGTAAATTGAATAACGAGCATGTTTGTTCCTTAATCACAATAACTCTGCTTTGCAAACATGAGACAATTTCCAGCTTGCCCCAGAATGTTTTACTCCTCTCTGAATCTAGGCCGTGTCATCATGTTTACGTTGACAATACATTCATTCGTTCTGAAGGTTTAAACAACCTCTCAGACTCTCAGCAATTCATTAGAGTGTGCTGGTCCCTTCCTGGGTTCAGCCTGAGTTCATTCAGCAGAATTAATTAAAAAAAAAAAGTCTGCCGGCCCGACTTTACCAACCTGCCACCTGCTCCGCAATTCCGAAGGGGGCCCGCAGATCGTTTCAAGGAACCTTTGCTAGAACTCACGGAGGGACAAGTCCAGACCTGTGTGGACTGTGGAGGAGAAGAAAAGTCACACCGGGATATTAAAACAGGGAGCTATCCAAGCTGGATGCCTGGAGAGGAGGCCATCTGGCAGAGCCCTGCAGCACAACGATGCAGCCTGAGTACAGGACGAATCTCTGTGAGAGTGCCCACCCGCCCGGCATTATGGGGGTGAAAGGGTGTCAATGAGTGTGAAGGTTGGGTAGAAGGAAGGAACAAAGAGGAGGATGGAAAGGGAAGCTAAGGACGGGACGAGTAGGATGGAAGGAAGGGGTGGATCGGACTAAACGCGTGAAAAGGAGGTGTGTGATTAGCGAAAGAAGGAAAGGTTGGTGTGAGATCGGTAAAGGCGAAGGAATAAGAGGGGGTGGGTGGAAGGAAGAGAGTGGAAGGGAAGGGGTGGATGGAAGGAAGGAAAGGAGGGGTTAAGTGAAAGAAGGAAAGAAGGGATGGGATGGATTAGGAAGGAAAGGAGGTGGTTGGATGGAAGTGAATAGACGAAAGGATGGGTGGTATGGACTGACGAAGAACGGAGGGGTGTATGGGAAGCGGGAGGGGTGGGTGGAGGAAGGAAGGATTGTGAATGGTGGAAGGAATGTAGGTAGGAGGGGTGGGTGGAAGTGGATTGGAGGGTGGAGTTGAGGGGGAAAGGTGAAGAGGTGGAGTGGGTGGAAGGGAAGGGAGGGAGGGGAGGGGTGAATGGGAGGGAGGGGTGGAAGGAAGGTAGATTGGACTCACATGCTCATTCAGATGGCATCGGTAGAGCTGTCAGCTATCCTGTGTTCAGTTTTCCACCCACACCTCCTCTGAAACTGTACACGACTGGAGTGTGGGCGGGAACTGGGGGAGGCAGAGCAGATCCAGAATCTCTCTCCCCTCTTCTGCTATTGGTGTTAGTGCGGGGATGGAGGGAGGGGCTGGGCTGAGTGGAAACCTTCACATGGGGACATCCAGGCCTGGACTGCTGGACATAGGGCACGCCAGCCATTTGCCTGGTAGCCTGGGGCTGCCCGGTGCATGGCCTGTCGTTACAGGGGCTGTCGGCTGTAAATCAGCACAAGCTATGGCAGCTGTGCCTTTCTCGGCTCTCCCTCCCCACCAGAGATTTAATTTGGGGACCAGCACGTGGGGTGGGTGCGTGGACATACCACCTGAAGCTCCAGATTGCCATCCCACACCCTATTCCAATGGTCATTGACACCTCTGTGTAATCGGCAAGAGCTGATTGATGATAGGCTGGTCTGTGTGCTGGATAGTGAAGAGGTCATCTGGCAGCTATCTCGTGCATCCCACACAGCTGATCGTGGTGGGATGGAGGCCCCGGGCAGGCAATCTGTCATTGGCAGTCACTGAGCAATGAGCTGTATGATGGAGGTGGGATCTTCTCTTTCAGGTGAGAGCACAGCAGTGGGTGTGTGTTTGTATGATCTGGGATGATCTTCCTGGAGATAGAGGTGTGCACAGCTCAGCATTTGTCTGCACATGTGTTTTTTATTAACTTTTTTACATTATTTAATTACATTTGTTCACACATTATGTGTTGTTTGTGATGTCAGGGCACCATACTGGACTCACTTTGAAGATCTGATGTGGAAGACAACACTGTCATCAGTTCTTCCTGAGATCCTTCATCAGGGGTATAGACATCCCCAACCACCACTGAAAGACATTCCCAACCACCTCCTTCATCAGGGGTTTAGACATCCCTGACCACCTCCTTCATCAGGGGTATAGACATCCCTGACCACCTCCTTCATCAGGGGTTGAGACATCCCTGACCACCTCCTTCAGCAGGGGTATAGACATCCCTGACCTCCTCCTTCATCAGGGGTATAGACATCCCTGACCACCTCCTTCATTCTACACCTCCTCATTCTATCAGCAGAGTAGGAGGGGGGGAGAAGCTGGACAGGGACACACAGGAAGCAAACTGGGGTGCGCTGCTCCCCTGAAGAACGCCAATGCCCTCCTGAAAAATGACACACCCAAGGCACATGCCTTGTTTGCCTTGTGGTAAATGCGACCCTGGTTAAAGCATGGTGGCAGCGCAATCATGGTTTGGGCAGCCATATCTTGGTGTTCTGCAGGCCCCATCGTCACCTTGAACAGTAGAGTCACTGCCAGCAACTAGGTACTAATGTTAGCAAACCATGTACACCCCATGGTGCAGACATTGTTTCCCGAAGACAGCAACATTTACCAAGACGATAATGCTCCAATTCACACAGCTGGTGAGCTTGCTGACTAAGTCTTGCACCTTCCCTGTGTGCACTACTGTTGCCGGACCTCTATCATAGAGCCACTATGGTCAGTTTTGGAGGACAAGGTTCAGGCTTGTTTTCTGCCTCCGGCATCTCTGCGAGAAGTGGAGCAATTTTTTGATTGAAGAGTGGTATCAGATTCCATTATCCCACCATCCAAGACTTCTATATGTCAAATCCCAGGAAAATTCAGCCTGTCTTGGATGCCAAAGGCGTTTCAACAGCCCCATAATTATTAGGTATCAAGTTCATTCTTTTTTCATAAAAGCTCTGACACTGTGAATGAACAAACTACAAGTCCATCTGCCACCATAGTATCAGCATATCTATAGTTCATTCACACTGCCTACAGTTTCAGGAAACTGTCTGCCCATCATACAGGGGTACAAGTAGAGAGCTCTAGGCAGCATGTGCAGGAGCATGACATTGCACCCGCAATCCACTGATCCAATAAATGCACATTTATAAACCAGCAAAAATGTGCGCAAGTAGCCTTTAGTATATAAATAATGAATAACTGTGTCTTTCCTTGTACAGTTAAGCCGCAGACGGAGCTGAGCCATGATAAAAAGATTGAAGATGGAATCACGGGATCTGTCCGTTGTGAAGTCAACAATTTTACCCAGAAGCTGTGAAGATCCGATGGGGTTAAATACAGTAACAGCAGGAACTCATCTTTGGATAGAGATGTGCCTGCGCTATGCAAGAACAGCGATGGGACATTTAATGTGACCAGTGTGCTGACTGTGGAGCCGACTACAGACGCTGAACCCGGAGATGTATTCTTCTGTATTGTCAGCCACAGATCCCTGGAGGAGGAAATTACTCTCAGCTTTACCATGCCAAGTAAGTAGCCTTAGAATAGGATATCAGCAGAATTCGGCTCCGACTGCCTTCCACAAATCCCAGATCTTTCAGATTAGATCCAGAGATTTCTCAGCGTGATGTTTCCAAAATACAAAATACTTGGGCTGCATTCACTCCCCAGGAAAAGTGTTTACAAACAGTTTTGGGTTTTTTTTTTTTTTTCCTGTATGGTGTTTTTTTTATTTTTTCAGATGTATTCAGGCTTGGGCATTTTTTTTTCAGCCAATGGAAAGCTAGTTACTAGGAGGAGAAGGTTATTTTTTATATTAAAAAAAAAAAACATTTTCAGGCACTCCCACCAAAGTCTAGACATGTGCAGAACGAAATCATTAGTTTTTGTTTAGTTTCGGATCAATTTGTTAAGTTACTAATTTCATTTTGTTGCATTCATAGCAAAATTAATTTTGTTCGCTTTCAACCAGATTAAATTTTTTCCAAAGGATTCGAACTTAATTAAAATTGGAATAAAATTCATATTCGAAAATATTTAATCGATCCAAATTCATTGTGAAGAATAGCTGGTTCTATTCAAAATTCAAATTTCAGAACATTGCTATATTGTTTTCTATTCTTTTATTTTCTATTTTATTTTGTTCTATTATTTTCTATTCTATACTATTTTATTCTTTATGAAATTCAAAATACAGCTATATTCTGTTCTAGCTTATTCTATTCTATTTTTTAAATTACAATTTTGGAAGACAGCTATATTCTATTCTTTTTCAAATTTGAATTTCAGAAGATGGCTAATTTCTATTCTATTTTTTTCCATTCTATTATTGTCTATTCTAGTCTATACTTTTCCTTTATTTTCTATTCTATTTTAGTCTATTCTTTTTGTTAGATGCAGTGGTGTAAAGCACGCCACCACTGATCCATAAAAACATAGATGAGCAAGTCTGGGGTAGAGGAACTTGACTGGCCTGAACAGAGTCCTGACCTCAACCCCATAGAACACCTTTGGGATGAATTAGAGCAGAGACTGCGAGCCAGGCCTCCTCCCCCGACATCAGTGCCTGACCTGACAAATGTGCTTCTGGAAGAATGGTCCAACCTTCCCATAGACACCCTCCTAAACCTTGTGGACGGCCTTCCCAGAAGAGTTTTAGCTGTTATAGCTGCAAAGGGTGGGGCCAACTCAATATTGAACCCTACGGACTAAGACTGGGGGACCATTAAAGTTCATGTGCGTGAAATGGCCGGCGGCCCAATACTTTGGGCAATATAGTATATCTTCTCAGATGCTAAAATTCCATCTTACTTCTTGGAACACCCCGTGCTTCTATAAACCTGCAAACCATAAGCGTGTCTGTACACCTTCACCAGATGTGCTCTCACCTGATATATATGACCAAACTGCTAGGTGAGGTCATAAATGGCACGTGTCCCTTATATGGACTGATGTCTTGTGTCCAATGGGCATAAATCTCCTCCTCTCTCTTAGCTCTCCTCCTTCATCAAATACGCACCTAAAACACATGGCAAAAACATAGAGCTTTATCCTTACAAGACATATTGATAAACAATATCCAGTTTTCCACTCGTGTGTTGTATTAAAGTGCGTCTTGTAAAGTAACCTCAATATGATACTCCGAATGGTACGGATCCTCCAACCACTACTGTGCAGCCAGCTGTATCACACTCTCCTGTCCTACGAGGGAATTGGAAGAGGAACGAGGAGGATTCTGCTATCAGGGGCAAAATCCTTAAGTACAGATGTATTGGGAGGTCCATGGACAACAGAGAAAGTTGGCGTAGGAGAGGAGCTTTGATGTCACAACATTCGTAAGACAGCTGGCTACACACAAGCGGTTGGAGGATCCATGTTCGAAGTATCATATTGGAGTTACTTTACAAGATGCCGGTGAGAGCAGATTCGGTGAAGGTGTACAGACACACTTATTGGTTAGCAGTGTACAGAAGCACGGGGTGTTCCAAGAAGTCATTTGGAATTTAAGCATCTGGGAAGATATACAACTATATAGGACTATCAGCATATGGACACTTATTATCAGACTTTTTACTTGTTTGATTAGGTTTAAATCATAAGTGAAGCGCAGCACTTTATTGATGTTTAAAACCTTTATCCCCTGTTTAAAGTATCTGGCATGAATTTTGAGGAGTACCCCACACTGACCTTATATCAGACCCTTATCCAGGCTGGCGGTTAGGAAGGGGTTAATTTTGCCCCTCGAATGATCTGGGAGACCCTTCAGAATTCTGGGAGCACACAATGAAAACCAGGAAACGGAGGCTCTTAATGTGCTCATTTAATGGTAGGGTGAGAAGGAATTACAACCAATATCAATTCAACCAATCAGAACATCATTAGCTATGAATATTCCATAATATGATCTCATTCTAATAGTTATTATGTAAAAATGCTGTAGTGTGCAGGTATCCAAAGTTCAGTATTTGTAACTAGCGTGATATTAACAATTTTGGGACTAGCTTGTCATGACCCACTAGAAATGTGAATAAACAGTGGCTAGAATAAAACATTCAGTATTGATTGGACCAACGTTCTCTATCTGTGAGGGAGAAATTAAGTGCTGACATATCAGAACTATTAAAAGTAGCTTTTAGACAGGAATAAGAGATTAACCTTTTCCCCCACACTGGCCAGCAATGGAGGGGACTGGCAGTGTGCATATGTCCCCTCCCTCCTCCTGAACCCATATCTGGCAATATTGCCCCCTCCCCTACAAGACAGATTGCCTCTAGGTTGATGGGGACAACAAGCAGAGCCGGAGCTACCACTAAGCAAACTAGGCAGCCACCTAGGGCACACAACCTCCTAGGGAAGCAGCCAAGGCTGCTGGTATTCGTACTCACCACCATGGCTGGATCTAGGGGGTTGCTGGGACAGGCTACCCCCCCCAGATTTAAGTTGTGGTCCCCCCAGGCTGGTCTTTCCATGGGCACTGTGCCTGGCTGCTGAGTGTTAAAAGGAGAAGGGGGGTGTTGGTTAAGGTGGGAGAATTTAATGCTGGGAAGGGTAACTTGGAGGGGGTTTTGCTAGAGGAGGGATATGGGGGAATTTGTCCTAGGTGTGGGGGGATTCAAGGAAGAGGATTGGTGCTGGGAGGGGGGATTGGGGGGATTTGTTTTAGGAAAGGGGATTGGGGGGTGGGGGAATGTGTGTGTAGGTGGGTTGATTTGTGATAGGACGGGAGATTGTTGGGGGGGGGGGAATTTGTGCTAGGAGGGGGGATTTGTGATAGGAAGGGGGATGGGGGGGATTTGTACTAAAAGGGGGTTAGGGGGATTGTGCTAGGAAGGGGGTTTGGGAGAAATTGTGCTAGGAGGGGGGGGTTCGAGGGATTGTGTTAAGAGGGGGGAATTTGTGATATAGGGAACTTGTGCTAAAAGCGGGGATTAGGGGGCATTGGGCTAGGAGGGGAAATTTGTGATAGGAGGTGGGATTGGAGGGGGGGGATTTGTACTAGGAGTGGGGTTTGGGGGGGATTGTGTGTTAAGAGAGGGGATTTATGAAAGGGGGGAAATTTGTGCTAAAAAAGGGGATTGTGCTAGGTGGGGAGGAGGAATTTGTGCTGGTAAGGGTAATTTGGAGGGGATTGTGCTAGGAGGGGGGATTTAGGGGAATTTGTGAAGGTGGGATTGGGGGGGATTTAGGCTAGGAGGAGAGATTTGGGGAGAGGATGATTTTGTGCTAGGGTGGAAAATTTGAGGGGAAAGAGGATGTGTGCTAGGAGTGGTAAAGTAGAACTACAGGTTAAGTGTTTTTTTTTTTTTTGAGTGTGTGGGGGGGAGGGGGGAGAGGGTGCAAGTAGCTGGTCTTGCCTAGGGCACAAATTAGTCTACCACTGGCCCTGGGACAAGTGACTCATCCTCACATCCTTGGCCCAGTGGATGTCGGAGTGTGTTGGGAGGCACTTAAGAAGAAAAAGAAAATGGGGGGCTCACATATATCTGACCCTACCCTCTGCATGAATGAGTAAGGGGTACAGAGTACCTTGTTACTCATTCAAAATAAAAATTACATTGCAGATAAAAAAAAATGCTCAGTAGAAAGGTCCTTTAAAAAAACATATGTACTGAATGTCTCCTGATGTAAATCCAACAACAGTCCTGCCATCTCGTGATGTAGATCCAGCATCAATCACAATAATTTAGTGACAACCCTCCACAATGACAATGCTGCCCCACCACAATGGCAGCCTGCTAAATGTCAACAAACCAACCTGGATGCTGGGTGATGTCACTCACCAAATATGGTCATGGCCACTTTTGATCAATGACATCATGCAGGACCCCTGCCATTGTGTTTACAATGTGAAACAACCTGTAAGGTACCTGGTGGTAGAACCTGAAGTGCAGAGGAAGGCTTCCCTTGCAGCTCTGGCTCAGGGGCCCTGGTAGAGTAACAGGGAGCACCGGAGCACAGAGGTGCACGAGTGCCTGGTAGGACTTCGGCGGATGGATGTTGACGTGTGTCAGGAATGCAGGAGCAGCTGGTGGATGGCACACTGGCAGAAGTGCAGGAGCAGGATACTGGCAAGGATAAGCCGGTTCAGGTGCAGGAGCAGAGTAAGGCAAGGTCAGGCGGTCCGGGTCGGCAACTAACAGGCAGAGTAAGCAGAAACGGCAGGCAGAAGAATAGACAAAGGGCAGGCCAGGGGTCGGTGCAGGCAGTGTTCAAGCAGGATCAACAACAGGTCAGATCAACAATGGAATCACAGGTCACAGGATGCACGGGTGCTCAAAAGTAATAGACAAAACGGCACTAATACAAGGCACTAGCCCACCTGCGTCATCGTGCATGCTCACTTGCATGCACATGCATTCGCTAATTGGCCATGAGCAGGGCTAACGGGTTCTGCGCCTGCACATAGATCTACGCATTCTTTGACACAACCCATCAGGAAGCTGTCATTCAGTGGCGGTAGTGATACAACACCTAAATTAATGTCTTCAGGAGTGCCAACGGGTCATGTCTGGCTAATTTGTTCGCCTATTACCAAAACTGCACACAGGCTGGTTTTCGGTTGAACTCATCCCTACTAGAAGCTCATCCCTACTCTCTTCTCACTGGCCTACCCAAACAAACGCTATCCCCACTCCAGTCGATTCTGAACTCAGCGGCTAGACTCATCCACCTCACCAACCACTCCACATCTGCCACCCCCCTCTGCCGATCCCTTCACTGGCTCCCGATTGCCCCATGCATCAAATTCAAATTGCTAACTCTGACCTACAAAGCCATTCACAACGCCGCCCCAAACTACCTAACCGACCTGATACCCAAATACCACCCTACCCCTGCCCTTCGCTCCTCACAGGACCTCCTACTCTCTAGCTCCCTGGTCTCCTCCTCCCACGCCCGATTGCAGGACTTCTCCAGGACTTCCCCCATCCTCTGGAACTCCCTCCCCCAATCCATCAGACTGTCGCCTACCCACCTCACCTTCAGGCGCACCCTGAAAACCCATCTCTTCAGGGAAGCCTACCCCACCCTCACCTAACAACTGAACTCCTCCACTTCTCCCACCACTCCATCCCCCACAGCCACTTCCTCCTGTACCACTTTCCCCTCCCTCCTAGATTGTAAGCTCGAAAGAGCAGGGCCCTCGAACCCCTTGTGTATTGTATTGTTAACGTCTTGTCTCATGTTCTGTCCCCCTTGCTACTGTACAGCGCTGAGCAAACCCTTTGGCGCTATTTAAATATTGTATAATAATAATAATCCCTAGCTGCTAAAATAAATATATGTGCAATATTTTGGGGTTATGAAGAATTGTGGGATTGGATCATGTTGTGAGTTCAGCTTGTAAAGGTAAAATAAATGCTGGTCCTGATGAAGCTGATTGAGATACGCCTATCATCAGTGAAACGCGTTGATGTCACGTCAGTGACATCGCGGATGGCCATGATGCCATAGAGGTAACCTGAAACCATGATGGGAGAAACAATACAAACTCGGAAGAGTTAAGAGATGAATAGCGGCTCAGATGTGAACAATATGTGAAATGCCAGGTGGAGGAAAAGGAGACAAACGAGTTGGGACGGCAATGAACACAGTACAGAAATGATCACGGAGGATGACATACCTGATGTAGAGAGGGTGAGCCAAATCATAGTAGACGTCGCACGGCCTGGTGGTGAGTAATCACACCTATTCATATATATGCATCTGCTCACCTTGACCTTACTGCTCTATGAAGCTGGAAGCCTGTGCTGAACTCTGTGTACCGACTACCATCTTCTCTGATTATGAACTACTGCCATTACTGCCTCGCTGAGAACTTCACCTGTTCTGAACTGCCTACCACTAGATGTCTCTTCAGTCTCCCACCATAAGACTGTACAATGAATCCAGCGATAGAAGTCGTGGGACTTGTAACAACAAATGAGCTTTCTGGAGAGCAAATTCATTACAGTTGAGGACTCTTCACAGCAGGACATCCACCTGGTGCAAGCTGCATTCACACAGCCACTCGACTGTCTACCATTCCCTAAATACTTTGTACCACCCCCATCTTTGACTATCCAAAATAGGAGGGCTAGCCCATAATACTCTGAGTAGTGACCGGTGTAAGTCGCTGTCTGGTCTCCTATACTCTTATCTATATGGCCATACCGTTACGTCATGTTTCATTTCATTTTAAGGGGGATAGACAACGTTGTCTGGGGTGAGGTGATGGATATTGGCTTGGGTTTATTGTTTTTAGATTCATTTTTTGAACTCTATATGCACAAATATTTAATATTGTAACTAGAGATGAGCGAATCGAACATGACAAAGTGGAATTCGTTTCGAAGATTGGGAAAAATTTGATTCGCGCCGAATCCGAAAATTAGCCAACTTCGGACGCACGAATCGAATTTTCCCAAAAATGGCGGCGACATGTGTGGCGACGGAGCGGGGATCTCTGGGAAGGCGCGCAGACAAGGCGCGCTGACCCATAATGCATTCATTCATGACATGTGATCGCATTTGCCAATCAGCAGCCAGCCAGCCAGCACTGTGTAATGGTGGAGCTATAAATCGCGGCCATCTTAGAATTCTCCATTAGCCTCCGGTCATTCAAGAGAGACAGACCTGTCTGTATTGAGGGACAGAGTTAGGGCCACAGAGACTTTAGGGCCACAGAATCGTTACTCAGGGACACAGAACCGTTACTTAGGGACACAGAATCGTTACTCAGGGACACAGAATTGTTACTCAGGGACACAGAATCGTTACTCAGGGACAGACAGACACAGAATCGTTACTCAGGGACACACAATCGTTACTCAGGGACACACAATCGTTACTCAGGGACACAGAATTGTTACTCAGGGACACAGAATTGTTACTCAGGGACACAGAATTGTTACTGAGGGACACAGAATCGTTACTGAGGGACACAGAATTGTTACTCAGGGACACAGAATTGTTACTCAGGGACACAGAATTGTTACTCAGGGACAGACACAGAATTATTACTCAAGGACACAGAATTGTTACTCAGGGACACAGAATCGTTACTCAGGGACACAGAATTGTTACTCAGGGACACAGAATCGTTACTCAGGGACAGACACAGAATTGTTACTCAGGGACACACAATCGTTACTCAGGGACACACAATCGTTACTCAGGGACACACAATCGTTACTCAGGGACACACAATCGTTACTCAGGGACACAGAATTGTTACTCAGGGACACAGAATTGTTACTCAGGGACACAGAATTGTTACTCAGGGACACAGAATTTACTCAGGGACACAGAATTGTTACTCAGGGACAGACACAGAATTACTACTCAGGGACACAGAATTGTTACTCAGGGACACAGAATTGTTACTTAGGGACAGAAACAGAATTGTTACTCAGGGACACAGAATTGTTACTCCGGGACACAGAATTGTTACTGAGGGACACAGAATCGTTACTGAGGGACACAGAATTGTTACTCGGGGACACAGAATTGTTACTCAGGGACACAGAATTGTTACTCAGGGACAGACACAGAATTGTTACTCAGGGACACAGAATTGTTACTCAGGGACACAGAATTGTTACTCAGGGACAGACACAGAATTGTTACTCAGGGACACAGAATTGTTACTCGGGGACACAGAATTGTTACTCAGGGACAGACACAGAATTGTTACTCAGGGACACAGAATTGTTACTCAGGGACACAGAATTGTTACTCAGGGACAGAAACAGAATTGTTACTCAGGGACACAGAATTGTTACTCAGGGACACAGAATTGTTACTGAGGGACACAGAATCGTTACTGAGGGACACAGAATTGTTACTCGGGGACACAGAATTGTTACTCAGGGACACAGAATTGTTACTCAGGGACAGACACAGAATTGTTACTCAGGGACACAGAATTGTTACTCAGGGACACAGAATTGTTACTCAGGGACAGACACAGAATTGTTACTCAGGGACACACAGAATTGTTACTGAGGGACACAGAATCGTTACTGAGGGACACAGAATTGTTACTCAGGGGCAGACACAGAATTGTTACTCAGGGACACAGAATTGTTACTCAGGGACACAGAAATTGTTACTGAGGGACACAGAATTGTTACTCAGGGACACAGAATTGTTACTCAGGGACACAGAATTGTTACTGAGGGACACAGAATTATTACTCATTGTTACTCAGGGACACAGAATTGTTACTCAGGGACACAGAATTGTTACTCAGGGACAGACACAGAATTGTTACTCAGGGACACAGAATTGTTACTCAGGGACACAGAATTGTTACTCAGGGACAGAAACAGAATTGTTACTCAGGGACAGACACAGAATTGTTACTCAGGGACACAGAATTGTTACTCGGGGGACACAGAATTGTTACTCAGGGACAGACACAGAATTGTTACTCAGGGACACAGAATCGTTACTGAGGGACACAGAATTGTTACTCAGGGACACAGAATTGTTACTCAGGACAGACACAGAATTGTTACTCAGGGACACAGAATTGTTACTCAGGGACAGACACAGAATTGTTACTCAGGGACACAGAATTGTTACTCAGGGACACAGAATTGTTACTCAGGGACACAGAATCGTTACTGAGGGAACAGAACAGAATTGTTACTCAGGGACACAGAATTGTTACTCAGGGACACAGAATTGTTACTCAGGGACACAGAATTGTTACTCAGGGACACAGAATTGTTACTGAGGGACACAGAATCGTTACTGAGGGACACAGAATTGTTACTCAGGGACAGACACAGAATTGTTACTCAGGGACACAGAATTGTTACTGAGGGACACAGAATTGTTACTCACAGAATTGTTACTCAGGGACACAGAATTGTTACTCAGGGACACAGAATTGTTACTCAGGGACAGGCACAGAATTGTTACTCAGGGACACAGAATCGTTACTGAGGGACACAGAATCGTTACTGAGGGACACAGAATTGTTACTCAGGGACACAGAATTGTTACTCAGGGACACAGAATTGTTACTGAGGGACACAGAATTGTTACTCAGGGACACAGAATTGTTACTCAGGGACACAGAATTGTTACTCAGGGACACAGAATTGTTACTCAGGGACACAGAATTGTTACTCAGGAACACAGAATTGTTACTCAGGGACAGACACAGAATTGTTACTCAGGGACACAGAATTGTTACTCAGGGACACAGAATTGTTACTGGGGACACAGAATTGTTACTCAGGGACACAGAATTGTTACTCAGGGACACAGAATCGTTACTCAGGGACACAGAATCGTTACTCAGGGACACAGAATCGTTACTCAGGGACACAGAATTGTTACTCAGGGACACAGAATTGTTACTGAGGGACACAGAATCGTTACTGAGGGACACACAGAATCGTTACTCAGGGACACAGAATTGTTACTCAGGGACACAGAATTGTTACTGAGGGACACAGAATCGTTACTGAGGGACACAGAATTGTTACTCAGGGACACAGAATTGTTACTCAGGGACACAGAATTGTTACTCAGGGACACAGAATTGTTACTCAGGGACACAGAATTGTTACTCAGGGACACAGAATTGTTACTCAGGGACACAGAATTGTTACTCAGGGACACAGAATTGTTACTGAGGGACACAGAATTGTTACTCATTGTTACTCAGGGACACAGAATTGTTACTCAGGGACACAGAATTGTTACTCAGGGACACAGAATTGTTACTCAGGGACACACAGAATTGTTACTCAGGGACACAGAATTGTTACTCAGGGACACACAGAATTGTTACTCAGGGACAGACACAGAATTGTTACTCAGGGACACAGAATTGTTACTCAGGGACACAGAATTGTTACTCAGGGACACAGAATTGTTACTGAGGGACACAGAATTGTTACTGAGGGACACAGAATTGTTACTCAGGGACACAGAATTGTTACTCAGGGACACACACAGAATTGTTACTCAGGGACACAGAATTGTTACTCAGGGACACAGAATTTTACTCAGGGACACAGAATTGTTACTCAGGGACACAGAATTGTTACTGAGGGACACAGAATTGTTACTCAGGGACACAGAATTGTTACTCAGGGACACAGAATTGTTACTCAGGGACACAGAATTGTTACTCAGGGACACAGAATTGTTACTCACAGAATTTACTCAGGGACACAGAATTGTTACTCAGGGACACAGAATGTTACTCAGGGACACAGAATTGTTACTCAGGGACACACAGAATTGTTACTCAGGGACACAGACACAGAATTGTTACTCAGGGACACAGAATTGTTACTGAGGGACACAGAATCGTTACTGAGGGACACAGAATTGTTACTCAGGGACACAGAATTGTTACTCAGGGACACAGAATTGTTACTCAGGACACACACAGAATTGTTACTCAGGGACACACAGAATTGTTACTCAGGGACACAGAATTGTTACTGAGGGACACAGAATTGTTACTGAGGGACACAGAATTGTTACTCAGGGACACACAGAATTGTTACTCAGGGACACAGAATTGTTACTCAGGGACACAGAATTGTTACTCAGGGACAGACACAGAATTGTTACTCAGGGACACAGAATTGTTACTGAGGGACACAGAATTGTTACTCAGGGACACAGAATTGTTACTCAGGGACACAGAATTGTTACTCAGGGACACAGAATTGTTACTCAGGGACACAGAATTGTTACTCAGGGACACACAGAATTGTTACTCAGGGACACAGAATTGTTACTCAGGGACACAGAATTGTTACTCAGGGACAGACACAGAATTGTTACTCAGGGACACAGAATTGTTACTCAGGGACACAGAATTGTTACTCAGGGACACAGAATTGTTACTCAGGGACACAGAATTGTTACTCAGGGACACAGAATTGTTACTGAGGGACACAGAGAATTGTTACTCAGGGACACAGAATTGTTACTCAGGGACACAGAATTGTTACTCAGGGACAGACACAGAATTGTTACTCAGGACAGACACAGAATTGTTACTGAGGGACACAGAATTGTTACTCAGGGACACAGAATTGTTACTCAGGGACACAGAATTGTTACTCAGGGACACAGAATTGTTACTCAGGGACACAGAATTGTTACTCAGGGACACAGAATTGTTACTGAGGGACACAGAATTGTTACTCAGGGACACAGAATTGTTACTCAGGGACACAGAATTGTTACTCAGGGACACAGAATTGTTACTCAGGGACACAGAATTTTACTCAGGGACACAGAATTGTTACTCAGGGACACACAGAAATTGTTTTACTCAGGGACACAGAATTGTTACTCAGGGACACAGAATTGTTACTCAGGGACACAGAATTGTTACTCAGGGACACAGAATTGTTACTCAGGGACACAGAATTGTTACTCAGGGACACAGAATTGTTACTCAGGGGGACACAGAATTGTTACTCAGGGACACAGAATTGTTACTCAGGGACACACAGAATTGTTACTCAGGGACACAGAATTGTTACTCAGGGACACAGAATTGTTACTCAGGGACACAGAATTGTTACTCAGGGACACAGAATTGTTACTCAGGGACAGACACAGAATTGTTACTCAGGGACAGACACAGAATTGTTACTCAGGGACACAGAATTGTTACTCAGGGACACAGAATTGTTACTCAGGGACACAGAATTGTTACTCAGGGACACAGAATTGTTACTGAGGGGACAGACACAGAATTTACTCAGGGACACAGAATTGTTACTCAGGGACACAGAATTGTTACTCAGGGACACAGAATTGTTACTCAGGGACACACAGAATTGTTACTCAGGGACACAGAATTGTTACTCAGGGACACAGAATTGTTACTCAGGGACACAGAATTGTTACTCAGGGACACAGAATTGTTACTCAGGGACAGACACAGAATTGTTACTCAGGGACACAGAATTGTTACTCAGAGGGGACACAGAATTTGTTACTCAGGGACACAGAATTGTTAATTGTTACTCAGGGACACAGAATTGTTACTCAGGGACACAGAATTGTTACTCAGGGACACAGAATTGTTACTCAGGGACACACAGAATTGTTACTCAGGGACACAGACACAGAATTGTTACTCAGGGACACAGAATTGTTACTGAGGGACACAGAATTGTTACTCAGGGACACAGAATTGTTACTCAGGGACACAGAATTGTTACTCAGGGACACAGAATTGTTACTCAGGGACACAGAATTGTTACTCAGAGGGACACAGAATTGTTACTCAGGGACACACACAGAATTGTTACTCAGGGACACAGAATTGTTACTCAGGGACACAGAATTGTTACTCAGGGACACAGAATTGTTACTCAGGGACACAGAATTGTTACTCAGGGACACAGAATTGTTACTCAGGGACACAGAATTGTTTACTCAGGGACACAGAATTTGTTACTCAGGGGGACACAGAATTGTTACTCAGGGACACAGAATTGTTACTCAGGGACACAGAATTGTTACTCAGGGACACAGAATTGTTACTCAGGGACACAGAATTGTTACTGAGGGACACAGAATTGTTACTCAGGGACACACAGAATTGTTACTCAGGGACACAGAATTGTTACTCAGGGACACAGAATTGTTACTCAGGGACACAGAATTGTTACTCAGGGACACAGAATTGTTACTCAGGGACACAGAATTGTTACTCAGGGACAGACACAGAATTGTTACTCAGGGACACAGAATTGTTACTCAGGGACACAGAATTGTTACTCAGGGACACAGAATTGTTACTCAGGGACACAGAATTGTTACTCAGGGACACAGAATTGTTACTCAGGGACACAGAATTGTTACTGAGGGACACACAGAATTGTTACTCATTGTTACTCAGGGACACAGAATTGTTACTCAGGGGACACACAGAATTGTTACTCAGGGACACACAGAATTGTTACTTACAGAGGGACACAGAATTGTTACTACTGAGGGACACAGAATTGTTACTGAGGGACACAGAATTGTTACTCTCAGGGACACAGAATTGTTACTCAGGGACACAGAATTGTTACTGAGGGACAGGGACAGAATCGTTACTCAGGGACACAGAATTGTTACTCAGGGACACAGAATTGTTTACTCAGGGACACAGAATTGTTACTCAGGGACACAGAATTGTTACTCAGGGACACAGAATTGTTACTCAGGGGACACAGAATTGTTACTCAGGGACACAGAATTGTTACTCAGGGACACAGAATTGTTACTGAGGGACACAGAATTGTTACTCAGGGACACAGAATTGTTACTCAGGGACACAGAATTGTTACTCAGGGACACAGAATCGTTACTCAGGGACACAGAATCGTTGAATTAAAGAGTATGTCAGACAACACGCAGAGGAGTGGCAGAGGAGGCAATGTTTTAGGAGCGAGCAGACGTGGCAGCAGAGGAAGGGGTCGAGGCAGCACTAGTCGCAGCCAGAGGCCAGTGCTCCCGGTGTCATCCAGCGGTCGTGTCTCCACCGACAACCCTGCCGTCATCATCGATTGGTTGGCTCGGTCTCGTCTTCCTCTTTCCCCAGGTCACCTCTGACACCTACAGCCAACGGTCGGTGGGTACGTCAGACACAACCGTTAGTTGGCATGGCCCGGGAGCAAGCCCACTGAAATCACGTGTCCTCTACCTGCCCCTGTCCTTTGGTGTTCCCTCACCAAAGCGAAGTATCGCATGCTGTGGGCTCAGCCCCACTGTACAGTGAGGAAGAGCTAACAGAGGGCGGTCAGGAACGGGGGGAGACATCCGCCTCTTCAGCAGCCAGGCGAAGAAGTACTGGCGAGGAGAGTGGCTCGGTAGCCGGTCTAGAGACAGGTCTGTCTCCTGACCCACACGCAGCCGAGGAGGGGGCTAGTAGTGAGGCGGAGACCCTAATTGATGATGATGAGGCTGATCGCACTTGGCAGCCTCGTCGTCATCAGGCTATTGCTTCCGCATCATCAGGAGAAGAGGGTGCCAGCTTGGCAGCGAGCAAAACAGTCGGTGGGTTGCCCAGGAGGCAGCAGGGTCGCAGCAGTGTCAGTGGAGGCAAACGGCCACGGAGTAGAGCACCAGCTCCACTGCAGCCTACCACCACGGCCAGTAGTGGTGCCGGTGTGCACGGAGGAAGTAGCAGTCAGCCAGTGAGGAGTAGCGGGGGCAAAGTTTCCTACTCGGCGGTGTGGCAATTTTTCGTCAAGCCGCCCGAGGAAGTAAACGTAGCCGTATGTCGACTATGTGGCCAGAAAGTCAAGCGTGGCCAGGGGGCCCATGTTGGGACTACAGCGTTGCGTCAGCATATGCAGCGTCGCCATTCGGTGGCCTGGGAAAACCGTGATAAAGATACGGCGGTTCTGCTGCCTGCCCCAGCCCCCCCCGCTCCATCACCCGCTCCGTTACTTGCTCCGTCACCCACGTCGTCAATCGCCCTCTATCAGCCAGTCAAGGCTCCAACACCTCTGCTGAGGGGAGTTGTCGCTCGTTGGCATCTTCCGCTCGTTCAGATGCTCCTTCTCCTGCTACTCCCTCTTCACGGATTCCGTCAGCAGTCTTTCTTGGAATCCGTTTCCAAGAGACAACAGTTTGCGAGCACGCACCCGACGGTGCAGAAGCTGAACGTCCTCCTGTCCAAGTTGCTGGTGCTGCAGTCCCTCCCTTTCCAAGTGGTGGACTCAGCACCTTTCCGAGAAATGATGGCTTGTGCCGCGCCGCGGTGGAGAGTGCCAAGCCGGCATTTCTTCGCCAAAAAGGCAGTGCCAGCCCTGCATTCACATGTAGAAGAGATGGTGGGGCCAGTCTTTGAGCATGTCGGTCTCTGCCAAAGTGCACGGCAGCGCCGACGTGTGGAGCTGTAACTACGGTCAGGGACAGTACATGTCATTTACGGCCCACTGGGTGAACGTGGTGCCGGCACAGCCGCACCAGCAACTTGGACAGGTCACGCCGCTTTTGCCTCCACGTTTGCACGTCCTTGGTCCAGCAAAGATGTCCGCCTCTACCACCTCTTCTTCCGCCGTGTGTCCTCAGCCGCCACCCCCCCCCCCAAGTCCCATTACCCGACCGGCATATCACATGTGCAGGGCGCAACGGTGTCACGCTGTGCTGCACCTGGTATGCCTTGGCGAACGTAGTCACACAGGGGAGGAACTTCTGAGTGTAATGAACAGAGAAATCGACAGATGGCTGTCTCCGCGCAAACTGAAAATCGGAAACCATGTTGACCGACAACGGAAAGAACATGGTGTCTGCTCTGCGTCAAGGAAGGTTGTGCCATGCGCGCCATGCATGGCTCACGTGTTCAATCTGGTTGTCAAGCGGTTCCTAAAATCCACCATCCCACTGCAAGACATCCTTAAAATGTCACGTAAACTTTGCATGCATTTCAGCCATTCCTACACCGCAAAGCACACCCTCCTTGAGCTGCAGCGGCAGAACGGAATTCCACAGCATCGCCTGATCTGCGACGTTGCAACAAGGTGGAATTCAACCCTACATATGTTAGACCGCCTTTACGAACAGCGAAAGGCCATCACCGATTTCCTGATGTTACAAGCGGATAAAGGTACTCCCCTGTGTAACTTCGATGTCAGCCATTGGCAGCTCATGCGTGACACCTGCCGCTTGCTCAGGCCCTTTGAGGAGGCCACGCTATTCGTGAGTCGGCAGGACTATGGGATGAACGACGTCATTCCTCTGTTGCACGTCCTGGAACAAATGCTGTTAACAATGGCTGGTCAGGGTGCGGTAGACGTGGCGCACAGATCTCAACGCCACATGACCCCTGTGGGGGCAGGACAGGAAGAAGAGGAGGAGGTAGAGGAGGACATTGGTGCTCAGGAATTATTGAGTGAAATGGGTGGTTTTTCCACTCAGCGGACAGGAGTGGAGGAGCAGGAGCATCTGGTAGAGGAGGAGGAGGAGGAGACAGAGGAGACCCAGACGCACCGTGGCAGTATGCTGTGGAGATGGAGGCAGGGAGTCCCTCGCATTCCTTGGCACAAATGGCCCATAGCATGCTCGGTTGCTTGCGTAGCGACAGCCGAATAATAACCATCAGACAGAGGGATGACTTTTGGCTGTCCACCTTGTTGGACCCTCTCGCTACCGTTCAAAAATGGTGGCCTTTTTCACACCTGCTGAGAGGGAGGCAAAATAACGTACTATAAAAAACCACCTATGTAGTCAGTTGGTCTCTGCCTTTCTGCGCCAACGTCCATCCTCAGACACACTGTGGGCCCTGTGCGCTCGCGTTCCGCTGCCATGGCAGCAGGGGAGGGGTGGGGTGGTAGGAGCAGTGGCAGCTCCACCAGCAGCGGCTGCCTCAGTCTGCAGTCGATGATGAGTAGCTTTCTTCACCAGCGCAGTGAGGAAACTACTAACCAGCCGCAGCAGCAGCAGCATCAGGTGGACCTGGAGCAGGACCTCAAACAACAGGCTTGGGCCTACTTGGACAGCACCCTGCCAACCGAGGTAGACAATCCCCTTGACTACTGGGCAACGAAACTTGACCTTTGGCCCCAACTAGCTGAATTTGCCCTTGAAAGGCTGTCATGCCCGGCCAGTAGCGTGGCATCGGAGCGCGTGTTTAGTGCGGCAGGAGGTATTGTAACTCCGCGGAGGACACGACTGTCCACCCAAAGTGTGGAGAGACTCACGTTTGTGAAAATGAATCAGGCGTGGATTAGTCTGGATTTCAAACCACCAGTTCCTGACACAACTGACTAAATCCGCCATGAATCATGCCCCAAACATGTTATTATTTTTAACATAGGGTGCTGGCCTCTGTATGGCCTTCAATTTAAGCTGCTTACGCTTCGCCCGTACTCTGCCATGGGCCCCTGTACCGCCTCCTCTTGCTGCTGCCAGGTCCAGAGTGTGTCATGGGTCCCTGTACGGCCTCCCATTGCTGCTGTCTCCATCGCCACACTCTGCCTGCCACTTTCAGGTCTCCTCACACTGCTGGTGGGTTCCATTTTGTCATAGGGTGCTGGCAGATTACGGGCCTCCCATTGCTGCTGCCAGGCCCGTTTCTGCCATGGGCCCCAGATTAACGGCCTCCCCATTGCTGCTGCCAGGCCCGTAATCTGTCATGGGCCCCTGTACCCGCCTCCTCATGCTTGCTGCTGCCAGGTCCAGAGTGTGTCATGGGTCCCTGTACGGCCTCCCATTGCTGCTGTCTCCATCGCCACACTCTGCCATGTGCCACTTTCAGGTCTCCTCACACTGCTGGTGGGTTCCATTTTGTCATAGGGTGCTGGCAGATTACGGGCCTCCCATTGCTGCTGCCAGGCCCGTAATCTGCCATGGGCCCCCGTACCGACTCCTCATGCTGCTGCCAGGCCCGTAATCTGTCATGGGCCCCTGTACCGCCTCCTCATGCTGCTGCCAGGTCCAGAGTGTGTCATGGGTCCCTGTACGGCCTCCCATTGCTGCTGTCTCCATCGCCACACTCTGCCATGTGCCACTTTCAGGTCTCCTCACACTGCTGGTGGGTTCCATTTTTTTGTCATAGGGTGCTGGCAGATTACGGGCCTCCCATTGCTGCTGCCAGGCCCGTAATCTGCCATGGGCCCCCGTAATCCTCATGCTGCTGCCAGGCCCGTAATCTGTCATGGGCCCCCCCCGCCTCCTCATGCTGCTGCCAGGTCCAGAGTGTCTCATGGGTCCCTGTACGGCCTCCCATTGCTGCTGTCTCCATCGCCACACTCTGCCATGTGCCACTTTCAGGTCTCCTCACACACTGCTGGTGGGTTCCATTTTGTCATAGGGTGCTGGCAGATTACGGGCCTCCCATTGCTGCTGCCAGGCCCGTAATCTGCCATGGGCCCCTGTACCGCCTCCTCATGCTGCTGCCAGGTCCAGAGTGTGTCATGGGTCCCTGTACGGCCTCCCATTGCTGCTGCTGTCCATCGCCACACTCTGCCATGTGCCACTTTCAGGTCTCCTCACACTGCTGGTGGGTTCCATTTTGTCATAGGGTGCTGGCAGATTACGGGCCTCCCATTGCTGCTGCCAGGCCCGTAATCTGCCATGGGGCCCCCGTACCGACTCCTCATGCTGCTGCCAGGCCCGTAATCTGTCATGGGCCCCTGTACCGCCTCCTCCATGCTGCTGCCAGGTCCAGAGTGTGTCATGGTCCCTGTACGGCCTCCCATTGCTGCTGCCAGGCCCGTAATCTGCCATGGGCCCCGTACCGACTCCTCATGCTGCTGCCAGGCCCGTAATCTGTCATGGGCTCCTGTACCGCCTCCTCATGCTGCTGCCAGGTCCAGAGTGTGTCATGGGTCCCTGTACGGCCTCCCATTGCTGCTGTCTCCATCGCCACACTCTGCCATGTGCCACTTTCAGGTCTCCTCACACTGCTGGTGGGTTCCATTTTTGTCATAGGGTGCTGGCAGATTACGGGCCTCCCATTGCTGCTGCTGCCAGCCCGTAATCTGCCATGGGGCCCCGTACCGACTCCTCATGCTGCTGCCAGGCCCGTAATCTCTCATGGGCCCCTGTACCGCTCCTCATGCTGCTGCCAGGTCCAGAGTGTGTCATGGGTCCCTGTACGGCCTCCCATTGCTGCTGCCAGGCCCGTAATCTGCCATGGGCCCCCGTACCGACTCCTCATGCTGCTGCCAGGCCCGTAATCTGTCATGGGCCCCTGTACCGCCTCCTCATGCTGCTGCCAGGTCCAGAGTGTGTCATGGTCCCTGTACGGCCTCCCATTGCTGCTGTCTCCATCGCCACACTCTGCCATGTGCCACTTTCAGGTCTCCTCACACTGCTGGTGGGTTCCATTTTGTCATAGGGTGCTGTATGGCCTCCCATTGCTGCTGCCTCCACCGCCACACTGTGGCTCCACACTCTGGTTTTGGCCCCGTGACTGCCCAAATGAGTGAAGTGTGCGGTGATTCTAAGATCGACGGCACTCATCTGCATGTCATACTGACTGACAGTATTATTTCTCTTCCCCAGCAGACTCCAAGGGCATTTAAATTAAAGGTACAGTGTTCTGCACTAATATAAAGGCTCTCTGAAGCCTAGAAACACCCTTTTTATAAGTTAAATTCGCAGCGAATATATTCGCATCGAATCAAATTTATTCCGCGAATTCGCGAAATCAGCCGAATTGAATTTTTGAATAATTTGCTCATCTCTAATTGTAACCAATAAATGCAGTTTTATAAAATACTCACGTATGGTTTACTGCATTGGTCTCCTAATGTAACCGCTTTCTGGTGGACATCTAGTTCACAAAAACCTCTCTTTGTTGATAAGTAGTGCTTGGTTACTGGGACCACAATTACACTATATTGCAAAAAGTATTGGGCCGCCGGCCTTTCCACACACATGAACTTTAATGGCCCCCCAGTCTTAGTCCATAGGGTTCAATATTGAGTTGGCCCCGCCCTTTGCAGCTATAACAGCTTCAACTCTTCTGGGAAGGCCGTCCACAAGGTTTAGGAGGGTGTCTATGGGAAGGTTGGACCATTCTTCCAGAAACACATTTGTCAGGTCAGGCACTGATGTCGGGGGAGGAGGCCTGGCTAGCAGTCTCCTCTCTAATTCATCCCAAAGGTGTTCTATGGGGTTGAGGTCAGGACTCTGTGCAGGCCAGTCAAGTTCCTCCACCCCAAACTGGCTCCTCCATGTCTTTATGGACCTTGCTTTGTACACTTGTGTGCAGTCATGTTGGAACAGGAAGGGGCCATCCCCAAACTCCTCCCACAAAGTTGGAGCATGAAATTGTCCAGAATGTCACTTTAAGAGTTCCCTTTACTGGAACTAGGGGGCAAAGCCCCACCCCTGAAAACAACCCCACACCATAATCCCCACTCCACCAAATGTTGTTACAGTTGGCACAATGCAGTCAGGCAAATACCATTCTCCTGGCAACCGCCAAACCCAGACTCATCCATTGGATTGCCAGACAGAGAAGCGTGATTGGTCCTTCCAGAGAACACATCTTCTCTGCTCTAGAGTCCAGTGGCAGCGTGCTTTACACCCACGGCATCCAACGCTTTGCATTGCACATGGTGATGGAAGGCTTGGATGCAGCTGCTCGGCCATGGAAACCCATTCCATGAAGCTCTCTACGCACTGTTGTTGGGCTCATCTGAAGGCCACACCAAGTTTGGAGGTCTTTAGCTATTGACTCTGCAGACAGTTGGAGACTTCTGCGCACTGTGCGCTTCAGCATGCGCTGACCCCACCCTGTCATGTGACGTGGCCACCACCACTTGGTGGCTGAGTTGCTGTTGTTCCCAGTTGCTTCCACTTTGTTATAATCCCACTAAGGATAGGTTCACATCTGTACGGGTGGTGCCACTGCGGATCCACATGACAATCCGTGCACCCGCACAGAGAAATGAAATGCGGACCCGCAGGAATGTGCCATTAGTTCTATTGGCACACCGACCGCACTGGAAAACGCAACTGTACTGGAAACCGAGGTTCCCGTGCGGGCTGCATTTTCGGAAGAAGTGCAGGGACTTCTTCCCTACGTGTCACGAGGCACGGGAGTCCATTTAAACGAATGGGCTCTTGTGCCCACGCAAACGTGGCCCGCACGGCCGCATATTCAGTATGTGAACCAGGGCTCACAGTTGAGCGTGGAAAATTTAGTAGCCAGGAAATGTCACGGATGGACTTATTGCCCAGGTGGCCACCTATCACGGGACCACGCTTGGAGTCACTGAGCTCCTGAGAGCGACCCATTCTTTCACCAAAGTTTGTAGAAGCCGTCTGCATGCCTAGGGGCTTGATTGTATACACCTGTGTCCATGGAATGGATTGGAGCACCTGAATCCAATAATTTGGAGGGTGGGGCCAATACTTCAGGCAGTATAGTGTATATTTAGTGAGCGGATACCTTGAACACTAGTAGCCTCCTATTCTACCTATTCTAATCCAGTAATATAAATGCTTCACCTGCAATGATAAATGTACAGTCAGTATATATAGAAGTGTTGGGTTCTCCAGACATGCAGGACTGAGATAATATCTGTTGTGTTTTTCTTTTATAGGACAGAATCCAGCGATCAGTAATTTTCTTCCTTCAGCTGTTGCATTCACCATCTCATGTGTAACATGCTGTTTGAGGATCTTTTTTAATAAAAGTAAGTTATTGCTCTTTTATCTGGAAGTAAATAAATGCCGCAAGGTGTGTATATGTCATTAGAACTGTTATATAACCTCAGATTAGACGTGCAGAACAAAAACATTCATTTAGTTTCAAATTCTATTTTAGGTTACTAAATTTTGTTTTGTTGCATTTGTAACGAAATTCATTTCATTTAGTTTTGTTTATTTGTTTTTGACCAAATTACATTTTTTTTTACAATGGATTCGAATTGAGTCAAATTTGAAAATAATTGGAAATTAATTTGAATCAAAAACAAAAATTGGAATTTTGGAAGATGACTATATTGATTCTATTCTATTTGTTTCTGTTTTATTGTTGTATTCTATTCTTTTTGAAATGTGAATTTAGTTTTGGAAGACAGCTATATTCTATTTTCTTCTATTCTATTCAAAATTCAAATTTCTCTTTTTCTATACTATTCAATTCTTTTCTATCATTTCTTTTATTTCTATTCTTTTATTTTGTATTCTATTTGTTTCTATTTTAGTCTGCTTTATTCTATTCTTTTCTATTCTTTTTGAAATGTAAATTTCAGAAGACAGTTATATTCTATTTTATTTTAATCTATTCTATTTGAAATTCAGATTTCAAAAGATGGCTATATTCTCTCTTTCCTATACTATTCTATTCTTTTCTATCATTTTCTTTTATTTTCTATTCTAGTCTTATTTTCTTTTTTTATTCCTTAATTTTCTATTCTATTTGTTTCTATTTTCTTCTGATTTATTATATTTTTTTCTAGTCTATTCTTTTTTAAGCACTTCCATACCGGGCACTTTTACCCCCTTCCTTCCCAGGCCATTTTTCAGGTTTCAGCGCTCTCAGTTTGAATGACAATTGCGCGGTCATACAACATTGTACCCAAACTAAAATTGTATTATTTTCTTCACACAACTAGAGCTTTCTTTTGGTGGTATTTAATCAACACTGCGTTTTTTTTTATCTTTTGCTAAATTAACAAAAAAAATAGACCAAAAATGTTCTTTATAAATTTAGGTCAAGATGTATTCTGCTACATGTCTTTGGTGAAAATAACCCAAATTAGGATGTATTTTTTAGTTTGCAGGAAAGTTACAGAGTTCACAAACTATGGGATATATCTGAATATTGATCAATCCTGAAGTACTGACAGCCATTCTAATTTCTTGAGGTCCAAGAATGTCAGAACAGTACAGATATCCCCCAAATGTCAGGACGGTACAGATATCCCCCAAATGTCAGGGCAGGACAGATATCCCCCAAATGTCAGGACGGTACAGATATCCCCCAAATGTCAGGACGATACAGATATCCCCCAAATGTCAGGGCAGGACAGATATCCCCCAAATGTCAGGACAGTACAGATATCCCCCAAATGTCAGGACAGTACAGATATCCCCCAAATGTCAGGGCAGGACAGATATCCCCCAAATGTCAGGGCAGGACAGATATCCCCCAAATGTCCGGACGGTACAGATATCCCCCAAATGTCCGGACGGTACAGATATCCCCCAAATGTCAGGGCAGGACAGATATCCCCCAAATGTCAGGACAGGACAGATATCCCCCAAATGTCAGGACAGGACAGATATCCCCCAAATGTCAGGACAGTACAGATATCCCCCAAATGTCAGGACGGTACAGATATTCCCCAAATGTCAGGACGGTACAGATATCCCCCAAATGTCAGGACGGTACAGATATCCCCCAAATGTCAGGACGGTACAGATATCCTCCAAATGTCAGGACGGTACAGATATCCCCCAAATGTCAGGACAGTACAGATATCCCCCAAATGTCAGGACAGTACAGATATCCCCCAAATGTCAGGACAGGACAGATATCCCCCAAATGTCAGGACAGGACAGATATCCCCCAAATGTCAGGACAGTACAGATATCCCCCAAATTACCCCTTTTTGCAAAGTAGACAGTCCGACGTATTTCATAAGAGGAATGGCAAGTTTTTTGAAGTTGTATTTTTTTACATACTGTCACCGGTGCAGTACAGCGTCAACATATAACTGGCATGGCGGTGATCAGGGACACTGACTGGTGACAGTATGGAAAAAAAAAATATATAATTTTTATTTTATTTTTTTTTATTATTTTTAAGTTTACTTTTTTTTTTTTTTTTTAAGATTTTTTTTTTTTATTTTTCACTATGACCAAAGTAGTACAATGTTACCATAGTAACATTGTACTACTTTGGGGAAGTGATCAATATTTTTTTTTCTTTTTACACAATTTGCTTATAGCAAAGAATTACTTTGCTATAAGCAAGCATTTACCTGAATGACATCGATTCATTCAGGGTTTTTTTTTTTTTTTTTGTGTTTAGCTGTTATTTGGCCATGGCTAATAACATGACACAGCTGGGCTGTGATTGGCCCAGCTTGTGGATGTGATCGCTGTGACCATTCACAGATAGACACACTAGTATACAATGGATGGCATGAATGAAGCCATCCATTGTATACAACTCTCATGTGACCTTCTGTGATTGGTCACAGCAGGTCACATGGTACTGGCAATGGGGCTGGTACTCAGATCTGTCATCGGTCGTGTCTGAGGTACACAGCCGGTGACAGATCGCGGCTCTGCGGGCATGCAAACTGCGCATTGGCCGAAAGGACGCCATATGGTGTCCACCCGAAGCAGTGAGGGTTTTTTCCGGCCGCCATTCGGCCATAGGCCGGGGCGGGAACCGGTTAAAATGTGTATTTCGGAAGACAGCTATATTCTATTCAAATTTCAAAGATGGCTATATACTTTCTACTCTATACTATTCTATTCTTTTCAAAATTCGAATTTCGAAAGATGGCTATATTTTAACACCAATGCACACAGTTTTTAAAGGAAATCACCAGTTGGCAATATGATTACAGCTTGAATTTGTTTTCAAATTTCATTAGAATTATTTCAGACAAAATCTTTTGTTATTTTGGGTTTGTTTATTTTCATTACATTCGGATACATTTGAATCTCTCAATGACAAAAATGTCATCCAAAGTTTGTTTTGGGAAAAAATGAATTGCACATTTCTACATCACATACTAGAACATGTGATATCATATTGTTTTAGGACCAGAAGATCCTCCAGACCACCAACCCCGGGGTTCCAGAAAGTGCTGAGAATGTCCTGTGACATGCACAACAGATTGATATTCAAAAAAATGATAATCGTCTGTTAACATTTGTCTGTTCCTTTTGATACTGACGCACATCAGCCTCCTGTTACAGTGGGGCAAAAAAAGTATTTAGTCCGCCACCAATTGTGCAAGTTCTCCTACTTAAACATACCGCCTGGGCAACGAAGGAGTGGCTTCGTAAGAAACATTTCAAGGTCCTGGAGTGGCCTAGCCAGTCTCCAGATCTCAACCCCATAGAAAAACTTTGGAGGGAGTTGAAAGTCCGTGTTGCCCAGCAACAGCCCCAAAACATCACTGCTCTAGAGGAGATCTGCATGGAGGAGGAGATCTGCATGGAGGATGGGCCAACATACCAGCAACAGTGTGTGCCAACCTTGTGAAGACTTACAGGAAACGTCTGACCTCTGTCATTGCCAACAAAGGATATATAACAAAGTACTGAGATGAATTTTTGATATTGACCAAATACTTATTTTCCACCATAATTTGCAAATAAATTCTTTCCAGATCAGCCAATGTGATTGTCTGGATTTGTTTTCTCACTTTGTCTCTCATAGTTGAGGTCTACCTATGATGCCAATTACAGGCCTCTCTCATCTTTGTAAGTGGGAGAACTTGTACCATTGGTGGTGGACTAAACACTTTTCTGCCCCACTGTATCAGACGGATTGCTTTCAACAAACAAATATAAGAGACATTGATGACGTCACAAATTATCATGAGGAATAATGTATGCTTATTATAGTCACAAAGTGAAAGCCATCACATTTTCAGTACCTAAATGTGAGGAACAAAATGATTTTCGCAAACCAAGATGGTCAGAAGAGCAGTTTGTTGCACTGGAAGGAGAAATCCAGAGAAGTTTTCCATTCCCACTAGGCTCATAGCAGCAACCAATCAGAGGTGGCCAGGTGGTTCTGCACACCTGAATATAAAATAATAGGATCTAGCTTTATATCCATCATGTTTCAGGGGAAAGGAAAGGAAAGGAAAGGGAAAGGATCCTCTGAAATTTTATTTTGAATAGGACCAGCTTCTCTTCACAATGAATTTGGATTGAATTGAATTTGGTCGAAAACAAATTTAAAACTAATTCCCTACAAATGCAACAAAACAAAATTAGTAAATTAACAAATCCACACAAAACAAATGTTTTCATTCTGTACCCAGACCAGTTCATTCATCATCAGTCAGGAAGCATCCTGGGGCAGAAAGTGAAAAAACACACAAACAACCCCTTGGTTGAGAAGAATATAGAGAGTTGTACAATCCAATCCTCACATTTGGGGAGGTTAAGATGCGGAGCTGTTAAAGTGAAGGAAACATCGTAGACATCGGTTTATAGTCGGGAAAAGCAGAAATGTTGTTGGGATTGTTTTCTAGACATTCAGAAATACAATTACACTTATTTTGCTTTTCTTTTATAGGATTGGATCCAAGGATGAAAGTTGTTTTGGGGGTAATCTTTATGGTATCATCCATCACATCATTGGTCTTGTTTGGTTTATTATTACACTTCCTGAGGAATTTTGGTGGTAAGTTTGTGAAAGTCTAGATATGTCCACAATCTGGTATACAATGTAAGCCATGCATCAGCCAACAGGCCTCTTGTACAGCCCCAGGTAGTAGAGTTGGGTGTAACACCAGAATGTTGGTGGACCAGAGGAGCCTTCTGCAGGAAGTCCTAAAGGCATGTAGGGGGCGGGTGTTTGGTGATGTCACATGAGATTGTTATTTTGTTAATTTCTTTTGAGACTGATTGATTTTTGCTCACCATGCCCCAAATATACTGCAAGCAGGAGTATTTACACCGCAGCGGAAGCACAACGCCCAGCGTAAAAACACACACAGACATACATACACACATACGCATTTTTCTTGAGCTTTTTCAGGCGATTCTTTTTTTTTTTAACGCAAAAGTGCTTCAAAAACTCCTCAGTGTGAAAGTTGCCTTAAAGTAAAATAAATGCTGTGTGATTGCAGCAATAAGTTTATTATAGTCAGTATGTTGGGGAGTGACTAATATTACATCTCTTCTGCTTTTCTTTTGTAGGTGTGCCGAAGATGATAATTTCTGTTCTAATTATTTTAGTTTTATTAATGTTGCCTTTATATTGGATATATTTCTGGAGAGATTTCATTACAGGTAAGTGTCTGACAGTTTATACAAACAATATGGAGTGTAAGGGTATCAATAGGGAGAGATTTATTAGATTAATGGGGATCCAGCCATCCTAAGGAAACAAAACATTTACCATCTTCTGTATATATCATATATATAAACTATTGCAGAAATTGTGGAAGGTTTCTGATATGTTTGCCGACATCCTTATTACAAAATTCAACCACAAACTCCCCTATATAAGTGTGCAATTTGTGAGGAAATGGGATTATTTATTATTTTATTGAGTTGCACCTTGAAAACCCCAAATCCAGCCAATGGAAGCTATCAGCCTGTGGCACTGCTGAGGTGTAATGGAAGACCAGGATGCTTCAATAGTGGCCTTCAGCTCTTCTGCATTGTTCGGTCTCATGTCTCTCATCTTTCTCTTGGCAATGCCCCATAGATTTTCTATGGGGTTCAGGTCAGGCGAGTTTGCTGGCCAATCAAGCACAGTAATCCCACAGTCACTGAACCAGGTTTTGGTGCTTTTGGCAGTGTGGGAGGTTCCAAGTCCTGCTGGAAAATGAAGTCAGCATCCCCATAAAGCTTGTCTGCGGAAGGAAGCATGAAGTGCTCCAAAATCTCCTGGTAGATGGCTGCATTGACCCTGGACTTAATAAAGCACAGTGGACCAACACCAGCAGATGACATGGCTCCCCAAATCAACACAGACTGTGGAAACTTCACACTGGACTTCAAGCATCTTGCAGTGTGTGCCTCTCCATTCTTCCTCCATACTTGGGGTCCTTGGATTCCAAATGAGATGCAAACGTTGCTCTCATCAGAAAAGAAGACTTTGGACCATTGAGCAACAGACCAGGTCTGTTTTTCTTTAGCCCAGGTAAGACGCTTCTGACGTTGTTTGTTGTTCAGGAGTGGCTTGACAAGAGGAATACGACATTTGAAGCCCATGTCCAGGATCCGTCTGTGTGTGGTGGCTCTTGATGCACTGACTCCAGCCTCAGTCCACTCCTTGTGAAAGTCCCCAACACTTTTGAATGGCCTTTTCCTGACCATCCTCTCCAGGCTGTGGTCATCCCTGCTGCTTGTGCACCTTTTTCTTCCACACTTTTCCCTTCCACATAACTTTCTATTAATGTGCTTTGATACAGCACTTTGGGAACATCCAACTTCTTTTGCAATTACCTTTTGAGGCTTTCCCTCCTTATGGAGGGTGTCAATGATGGTGTCAAGTCAGCAGTCTTTCCCATGATTGTGATTCCTACTGAACCAGACTGAGAGACCATTTAAAGGCTCAGGAACCCTTTGCAGGTGTTATGGCTGAATGAGCTGATTAGAGTGGGACACTTTGAGCCAAGAATATTCCACCTTTTCACAATATTCTCATTTTCTGAGATTGTGGATTTGGGGTTTTCATGAGCTGTAAGCCATAATCATCACAATGATGACAAATCACGGCTTGAACTATCTTGCTTTGCATGGAATGAGTCTATCTCATATATTAGTTTCACCTTTTAAGTTGCTGCACTGAAATAAATGAACTTTTGCACGATAGTCTAATTTTTTGAGTTCCACCTGTATAATAAAGTACTTACAATTTTAATGTTGTTCTTTACATTTGCCTAAACCATCGCATACTTATATAGGGGGAGTTTGTGATTGAATATTTACACTGTAAACATTACAGTTGTGCTTAAAAGTTTGCATACCCTGTGTGGGGTTAGCTCAGGTGGGGGATCTCCTTCCCTGGGACAAAGGTAGACCGCACAGCAGGCTTTTGTCAAAATCTGACTGGTGGTCAGCTTTATTTAAAAGGTTTGCAGAAACATAAACAAAACATGAAAATAAATCCTCGCCATCCAGGCACTAACTAAACAAAAGGCTTTTCCTCTCTCAGAGGTGAAGGGCTTCTCCCTGTCACCAAAAAAACAAAAGCAAACCTTTTCTTGTAGGTATAGTCCATACACACAGCTCTCTCAGAATCCCTCTCTGAGTCCCAGGCCACGAGCGACTCCTTGCTCCAGCCCTGCCCTTTTTGTATCACCTGTTGGTGGAGATCAGTGGAGTCCAAACTCTGGTCCGGAACCACCTGCTTAACTGTGGCCCCCGAAAACCCGGAGTGGACTCCACCTAAACGGTCAGGTATGAGCAATATGCGAGGTGACACATAGCGTCCCTCTATCACCTCGCCGTTCATCCTGTCACATATCCCCCCCCTCTGCTCAAGCCCCTGCGGCTGAGCAACTGTTCCAACCAGGCAATGGACCCGGGAGAGGGCATCTACATTGCTTTGCAGTTTCCCCGCTCTGTGTTCCACTGTAAATTTGAACACTTGTGTAGCGCGAGAAACCACCTTGTCACTCGACTGTTTTTTCTCCTTATTATCACACATCCATTTGAGCGGGGCATGATCAGTCACCAACTTGAACGGTCTTCCTAACAGGTAATATTTCAGGGCCTCCAAGGCCCATTTGATGGCCAAACATTCCTTCTCCACAATGGCATAGTTTCTCTCATGTTTGTTGAGCTTTCTACTTAGGAAGACCAAGGGTGCTCCTCCCCATCTCTGATTTGGGACAGTACCGCACCTAGTCCCACGTCAGAGGCATCAGTCTGTACCACAAACTCTGTTGTGAAAATCTGGAGTCACAAGCACAGGTTGAGCACAGAGAGCTTGTTTCAGCCTTTGAAATGCGGTCTCCGCCTCAGGATTCCACTTAATCATGACTGACCCCCTACCTTTTGTCAGATCTGTCAGTGGGGCTGCAATGGTGGCAAAATTGGGGAAACCTCCTGTAGTACCCCGTGATTCCAAGAAATGCCCGGACTTGTTTTTTATTTACAGGTTGGGGCCACTTTTGAATTGCCTCAATTTTATTGATCTGAGGCCTAATGAGACCTCGACCAATGATGTAGCCAAGATATTTGGCCTCCTCTAAGCCAATGGCACACTTTCTGGGGTTGGCGGTAAGACCTGCTTCCCGCAGCGAATCTACGACCGCTTGCAAGAGGGACAAATGAGATTCCCAGTCGGGACTGTGGACGACGACATCGTCCAAATAGGCAGCTGCATATTGGCGATGTGGTCTCAACGTCTTGTCCATCATCCTTTGGAATGATGCAGGAGCCCCATGCAAACCAAACGGCATCCGCTTATACTGAAAGGACCCCTCGGGGGTGGAGAATGCGGTCTTTTCTTTTGCAGCTTCCGTTAAAGGAATCTGCCAATAGCCTTTGGTCAGATCTAAGGTGGTTATGTACCGAGCCGTTCCCAACCTGTCAATGAGCTCATCCACCCGAGGCATCGGGTACGCATCAAACTTGGACACACTGTTCAGTTTCCTGAAATCATTACAGAAACGAATGGTTCCATCTGGTTTTGGGACCAGCACTATGGGACTCGACCACTCACTGTGAGATTCCTCAATCACTCCCAACTCTAACATGTCCTTTATTTCCTTTGCCACCGCCTCCGCCTGGCCTCGGGTATTCTATAGGGCTTGACATTTACGCGGACCCCGGGTTGGGTAACTATGTCATGCTGTATGACAGTCGTCAGTCCAGGTAGGTGGGAGAAGAAATCTCCATTTTTCCTCACACAAACTCCTTAACCTCATTTTGTTGGGCTACTGACAAGGTTTCCGTTATAGGTACCTGAGGGGCCACGGGAACCACGTCCTTTTGGGGTCTTGGTACTGCCAACAAACTTTCCCTGTCTTTCCAAGGTTTTAAGAGATTAACATGATAGATTTGTTCGGGTTTCCTTTTTCCTGGCTGGTAAACTTTATAATTTACTTCCCCCACTTTCTCCCTAATTTCAAAGGGACCTTGCCACTTTGCGAGGAATTTACTTTCCACGGTGGGGACTAGCACCAGCAGCACTCTATCCCCAGGGTTGAAGGTACGGATCCTGGCACCCCCGGTTATAAACCCTTCTCTGGACCTCCTGGGCTTGCTCCATGTGTTCCCGAACAAGCGGCATGACAGCTGCGATTCTATCCTGCATCTGTGAGATATGTTCGATGACACTTCTATAGGGCGTGGTCTCTCTCCCTCCCAGGTTTCTTTTGCAACATCTAGCAATCCCCGGGATGTCTACCATACAGTAATTCAAAAGGTGAATATCCTGTAGATGCTGAGGTACTTCTCGTATAGCAAACATGAGATATGGTAGCAAAAAATCCCAATTTCTCCCATCTTTGTCCACCACCTTTTTTAACATATTCTTAAGGGTCTTGTTAAACCTCTCCACAAGCCCATCGGTTTGGGGGTGGTAGACCGAGGTACGGAGATGGGAGATTTTGAACAATTTGCATAACTCTTTCATAACTCTAGACATAAATGGCGTGCCCTGATCCGTTAATATCTCCTTTGGAATACCCACACGACTAAACACCCGGACAAGCTCTTTAGCGATATTTTTAGCAGAGGTATTACGCAAGGGGATGGCTTCAGGATACCGGGTGGCATAGTCAAGTATAACCAGTATGTGCTGATGGCCCTGGGCAGACTTTACTACTGGACCCACTAGGTCCATGCCCACTCTTTCAAATGGTACTTCAATTATGGGTAGAGGTACTAGCGGACTGCGAAAATGGGGTGAGGGCGCAGAATATTGACATTCTGGGCATGACTCACAATGCGCTTTGACGTCTCCATGTAAGCCTGGCCAGAAGAATCTCTGGGTTATTCTCTCCTTTGTTTTCTCTACACCCAGGTGTCCACCCATTATATGCCCATGGGCTAAATCCAGTACCATCCGGCGAAAGGGTTTGGGGACCACTAACTGTTCTACCACCGCCTCCCCTTGCTTTACCACTTGATACAGCAAGTTATTGTTAAGAGCCATGTAGGGAAAAGACACCGCTACATCATTTTCCACTGGTTCCCCATCAATCATTTTAATGTTTTCACGGGCTCTATTAAGTGTGGAATCTTTCAGTTGTTCCGTACAAAAAATCCTCTTTTCTGACCTCTAGGTCAGGCACCACATTCTGTCCACTCTCACTAGAGCCAGCGATCATCTCTTGTTCCGTATCCTCAGTGTCTGGGGTTGGATCCAACTCCTCCTGCTCCCCAGCCATTACAGAAAAAGGGAAAAGATCTACACCTTCCTCGGATACACCAACAGTTTCCCCTTCCACCTTGCCGTCAAAGGGGTCAGGAGTGAGTTCAGGAGTTTCCGGCGTTTCCCCAGCAGGGGGAGCTCGGTCCTCCTGACTCCCTCCTTATCCCATAACTTCCAGAAATGGGGAAAATCTCTCCCCATTATGGCTTCATGAAGCAGAGAGGGCACCACCCCCACAGAATGGGTCACAGGGCCCCAGGGAGTACCAATCTCCACCAGAGCAGTCTGGTAATTACGTGTATCACCATGAATACAAATAACCCCAATCGTGCTAGGGTGTAAGCTTGCAGGGTTTACCAAATCACTTTTAACTAAGGTCACCACACTACCCGAGTCTAGCAGAGCAGTTACTGGCTTTCCATCAATTGCAATCACACACATTTGCTTTTCCATGCGTTTCTGACATGCTGCAGTACATACCACCTGTGCAAAAAGAGACATGCGTTTTCCTAAATACGCATTTTCACATTGCATAGGTTCATCATTTTTAAAGGACAGTTTGCAGCAATATGACCTAACGCATGACAACGATAACATATTATATGTTCAGTGCCTAGACCTCTAAATGGCTTTGGGGACCTTCCTGACCTATTTGGCCAGTCTCTAGGTCCTAAGCCTACAGTCTCATTATCTGACACAATAGTCTTATCATTTTTTTCTGAGCCTTTGGCCCATGGAACAGTCTTACCGGATCCTCCGGATAGTTTTCCACCCCTAGTGACCTTGGGGTACGGCCCAGGTGAGTGCCAAAAGTCCTCAGCGGCTGCATATCTCTCCACCAGGTCCACCAGCTCATTTGCAGATTTAGGGTCTCCACGGCCGACCCACTTCCTCAAAGTGGCAGGGAGTGCACTCAAATATTGGTCCATGACCACACGCTCCACAATCTGAGGGCCTGACAATACCTCTGGCTGGAGCCACTTTTTGGAGAGATGAATCAAATCGAACATCTGAGATCTGGGTGGTTTGTCAGCCCTGTAATGCCACTGATGCACCCGCTGAGCCCGGACTGCAATGGTGACGCCCAGGCGTGCAAGGACCTCAGCCTTCAGTTTCTCATAGTCCTGGGCATCCCCTGGTTCCAGGTCATAATAGGCTTTTTGGGATTCACCTGTCAAAAATGGTGCAAGCAGTCCTGCCCATTGCTCCTTTTTCCATCCTTCCCGAACAGCAACCCTTTCAAAAGTGGTGAGGTAGGCCTCCACATCATCCGCAGGTGTCATTTTCTGCAAAACATAGCTGGCCCGCACCATTTTCTGCTCCCCTGGCAGCGGATCTGCAGATTCCTTCTTTAATTCTAACAGGTGTTGGGCCACCTGCTTAAGGAGCTCTCGGTCTGCTTGTTGGGCTTCATGTTGTGCCTGTTGGGTTTCATGTTGTGCCTGTTGGGCATCCGACAATCGCAATTCACTTCCTGTTGTGCTTGTTGGGCCTCCGAAAACTGGCGATTCGCCTCCCGTTGTGCTGCGTTGGCCTGCAGCAAGGCTCTTAGAACTTCCTCCATCTTCCCACTTGCTCAGGAAGTTGCCCGCCAAATCCACCATATGTGGGGTTAGCTCAGGTGGGGGATCTCCTTCCCTGGGACAAAGGTAGACCGCACAGCAGGCTTTTGTCAAAATCTGACTGGTGGTCAGCTTTATTTAAAAGGTTTGCAGAAACATAAACAAAACATGAAAATAAATCCTCGCCATCCAGGCACTAACTAAACAAAAGGCTTTTCCTCTCTCAGAGGTGAAGGGCTTCTCCCTGTCACCAAAATAAAACAAAAGCAAACCTTTTCTTGTAGGTATAGTCCATACACACAGCTCTCTCAGAATCCCTCTCTGAGTCCCAGGCCACGAGCGACTCCTTGCTCCAGCCCTGCCCTTTTTGTATCACCTGTTGGTGGAGATCAGTGGAGTCCAAACTCTGGTCCGGAACCACCTGCTTAACTGTGGCCCCGAAAACCCGGAGTGGACTCCACCTAAACGGTCAGGTATGAGCATATGCGAGGTGACACATAGCGTCCCTCTATCACCTCGCCGTTCATCCTGTCACACCTGGCAGAAATTGTGAAATTTTGGCATTGATATTGAAAATATGACTGATCATGCCAAAAAATGCTCTTTGATAATAAATGGCTTCATATGATCATCATCCTTCAATAAAATAGTTATTTGGCTCCTTTTTAAATCATAATGATAACAGAAATCACCCAAATGGCCCGGATCAAAAGCTTACATACCCTGGAATGTTCGTCCTTGGTACAGACACACAAGGTGACACACACGGGTTAAAATGCCAATTGGAGGGTAACATTAATAAAACATCTGTGGCTTTTTAAATTGCAATTAGTGCCAGTGTATAAATAGTGAATGAGTTTGTTAGCTGTTATTTGGAAGCACTGACTAGGTTAGATACTGAGCCATGGGAAAGCAACTGGCAACAACAGCAACTCAGCCACCAAGTGGTAGGCCACGTCACATGACAGGGCGGGGTCAGCGCATGCTGAAGCGCACAGTGCGCTGAAGTCGCCAACTGTCTGCAGAGTCAATAGCTAAAGACCTCCAAACTTGGTGTGGCCTTCAAATTAGCACAACAGTGCGTAGAGAGCTTCATGGAATGGGTTTCCATGGCCGAGCAGCTGCATCCAAGCCTTCCATCACCAAGTGCAATGCAAAGCATCGGATGCCGTGGTGTAAGGCACACCGCCACTGGACTCTAAAGCAGTGGAGGCATGTTCTCTGTAGTGACCAATCACTCTTCTCTGTCTGGCATTTCCGATGGACATGTCTAGGTTTGGCAGTTGCCAGGAGAATGGTACTTGCCTTACTGCATTGTGTCAAGTGTAAAGTTTGGTGGGGGGGGGGGAGATTATGGTGTAGGGGTGTTTTTTTCAGGGATTGGGCTTGGCCCCCTAGTTTCAGCGAAGAGAACTCTTAAGGCATCTGCATACCAAGACATTTTGGACAATTTCATGCTCCTCTTTGTGGAAAGAGTTTTGGGATGGCTCCTTCCTGTTCCAACATGACTGCACACTAGTGCACAATGTAGCAATCGTACCCACAGAGATGGACGCGTTTCAACCATTTTGCTCCAACCTCCATCTTGGCAAAGGATCATCCATCTTGTACAAACATATCTTTCCTCATTCTCCCCCTCCCTCTCTGAGAGCCACAGTGACATTTGGTCGATGTGTGTGTTGGAAGTGTCACAGGCAGGCCAGGGCACAGCAGGCAGCTCCGAGCTATAAAACATCTCTGAGCTGGGTGCCTGGCCAGCTGGGAAGCTGTGCAATCTGGCACCTTGTAAAAGGATAACACAAGCCTTCCCCTGAGTTCAAAGACATTCCAGAGGAGTAAGAAACTAGATGACCCTTTAAAATCCATTTTTCCCCTATGTCTCATATCTTGGAATATGAGAGACTTGCATCAAAAGCATATCTTCAGATTGCTCACGATCCGACAAATCGTTTGATAGGTCACACTCCCTGGCTGGAATACATAGGAAAGCAGAAAATTACATCTCTTGAACCATTCAAGTATGTATTTCATATTTCATATCTAACCCATCTCCCTGCTGCCACTCACTTCTAAGCTCCTCGAGCGCCTAGTCTACAATCGCCTAAGCGCCCACCTCACTGACTACAATCTCCTTGATCCACTGCAGTCTGGCTTCCGTCCCCTACACTCCACTGAAATGGCCCTACTTAAAATCACAAATGACCTGCTAACCGCCAAAGCTAATGGTCACTACTCAGTCCTCCTACTCCTCAACCTCACCGCAGCTTTCGACACAGTCGAACACCTCCTTACTAAACTACACTCCCTCGGCATCAGGGCTCTCTCCTGGTTCTCCTCTTACCTATCCCAACGCTCCTTCAGCGTTACCTATAACGCTGCCACCTCCCCCTCTCTGTTGGGGTTCCCCAAGGCTCTGTCCTCGGACCCCTTCTCTTCTCCATCTACACCTCCTCCCTTGGCAAACTGATACACTCCCACGGCTTCAACTATCACCTCTATGCCGATGACACACAAATTTACCTCTCCACCCCCCAACTCACCCCTTCAGTCTCTGCCCGTATCACCCACCTCCTAAACAACATATCAGACTGGATGTCGCTACATTTTCTCACGTTAAACCTGTCCAAAACCGAGCTCCTAGTTTTCCCCCCAGCCCACGCCCCCTCCATCCTCTCCATCATGACTAACAACGCCACCATCAATCCCACCCCACGCGCCAAAGTCCTAGGTGTCACCCTGGACTCAAACCTTTCCTTCCAACCTCATGTCCAATCACTATCAAAATTATGCAGGCTCCACCTCCGCAACATCTCCAAGATACGTATGTTCCTCACCCCAGACACCACTAAACAACTCGTACACTCCCTTATTATCTCACGCCTAGACTACTGCAACTCCCTTCTCACCGGCCTAACCCGACAAATGCTATCCCCGCTCCAGTCTATCCTGAACTCAACGGCTAGACTCATCCACCTCACCAACCGCTCCACTCCGGCCACCCCCCTCTGCCAATCCCTTCACTGGCTCCCGATTGCCCAACGCATGAAATTCAAATTACTAACTCTGACATACAAAGCCATCCATAGCGCTGCCCCTAACTATCTCACTGACCTGATATCCAAATACCACCCCAGACAACCCCTCCCCAAATGAGGCATTGGTCCTTGGCTTCAGAGACACCCTCTGCTGGGGGACTCAAAATAGGCTGTCAGGCCTAAGAGTGTAAGTTGAAGAATTCTTCCTTTTAACATCAGAACTAATTTGGGAGACGGTGCCCTTTTGCTCTGAAACTTGATCTGCTTAACCTAGGACTTTTGGGCAAGTACTCTACCTCTCTAAATTTCTTTGTTACCTTTTTGCTGTCTTATTGTTCTCTGTATATTTATATATTTATTGGTTACATCTTTTTTTCTGTAAATATTTTTATTGCACCCTTTTTGACCTTTTTAGTAATAAATCTTTCTTTCTGAAAGTGTTGAACTGTTTCTAAAGCTCCTTAATGCAATTTACGAATACATGCCGCTGAAGAACGCTACTGTGTGTGTTTAACCCTCTGTATAACCTGTCTGCGGTGATAGTGGCGTACAGAAGATCATCTAACCATCATAGTGTTATTGCTGGTATGGGTGAAGGGTTAATTGCGTAATTAACCTGACCCAGTAACAATCGCGCTCAGGCTGCTGGTACATCGATTTGTGGTCCAGTGAGCTGGAAAATCATTGTTCAGGGTGCAGCTGGGCGGGGCATTGTTACGCACAGAACTGGAAAAGAAGGCGCTGTGGAAAATGCTCTCAGACAAGCACCTTAGTGGAGGTGCATCTTTATTGGGTGAGATAAAGTAGCAAGTATAATAAAATTAACCAGCCTGAAGTGGACAGTGTGATTCCAATGGACGACCTGTCCGCTCTGAGGGGAGCTGAGATCAGAGAATGCTCCTGTCGGCTTCAAATCACGTGGTGTCAGCGTACCAGCGTCCTGGGTGGTGTCACCATGGCAAACGAAGGCAGTGTCCGGCGTTGGCTTCAGCTGGGAGCATATGTGGGGTTACCAAGACGGGCCGTCCATTGGAATCACACTGTCCACTTCAGGCTGGTTAATTTTATTATACTTGCTACTTTATCTCACCCAATAAAGATGCACCTCCACTAAGGTGCTTGTCTGAGAGCATTTTCCACAGCGCCTTCTTTTCCAGTTCTCTTCATCATGCATATGATTAACAAGGCAGCAGTGGTGAGCTCATGATCAACTGTTCACATGTTTCCACCTGGAGTGGCCTCTCTGCGCTCATTTGTATGAGTTTTCCATTGTTACGCACATGACATCGTGGTTTTAGATTGGCTAGTCCTTCGGTCATGATTTTGGTGAGAAGGTCAGGAGTCTGATGCCGCGATCATCACACACAAAGCAAGGTCCATAAAGACATGGATGAGTGAGTTTGTTGTGGAAGAACTTGACTGGCCTGCACAGAGTCCTGACCTCAGCCCCATAGGGCCTTCTAGTCTGACATCAGTGCCTGACCTCACAAATGTGATTCTGGAAGAATGGTCAAATCTTCCCATAGACACCCTCCTAAACCTTGTGGACGGCCTTCCCAGATGAGCTGAAGCTCTTATAGCTGTAAAGGGCGGGGTCAACTCAATATTGAACCCTATGGACTAAGTTTTTGATGCCATTAAATTTCATGTGTGGGTGTGGGCAGGCGTCTCAAAACTTTTGCCACTATAGTGTATATGGTGTGCCACATCCAGAAGGTGTAACAAGTAGCATTGTTTTGAGGAGGGCTACAAAGTGTACACCAGATGGTGCCTGGTACTGGAATACCTCACCAAAATGTATCCTCATCCTACTGCTTTTGAGGTTGCGGCCAGGTGGAAATATACATTCAGTCAACATTCCCAAAGATGCTTTACCAGCAATGTTGAATGCCCAGTGGATGATATCCCAAGATACGTGAAAGCTTTCATATTCTTAGCAGTCATAATAACTATAGCGACAGCCTGGAAATGTCCGGTGATTGACCTAGCCTTGAGGAAGCGTAAGCTAACCTGGATCATGCTGAATGAAAAGATTGAGTGTCTTCTGGGATAAACAAGCCTTATTCCATAAGATCTGGAACCCCTGTCTATCTTATCTACAGGTTTCCTCCTTGTAATGCAGGTTGGTCACTGTTGTCAGGACACCTGCCCTGACTCATATTAATCCACTTGTTCACCACAAGTGATACCTTTTTGTATAGAGAGATATACGGTCTAAAGACCCTGCAGGACTGCTGACCAAGATGGGTACCCTTCATGCATAGGATTTTAGCGTCCTCTTTAGTGGAGATTAGAGTAGAATTTTTTTTATCTTACCCGCTCTTTCACCTATGTGGATCATGTTTAAGGCCTTGTTGTCAACATCCCAGCAACTGGTGTTGCTATCTGCAACCTTTACGCTCAATGTTCTGTAATGCATAACTACATTCTATTTTGTATCGCTTGTTTCTTATTTTCAACCTAAATGAAATGATTGAAACAGAAGGTGTAACAAATCCACGCCTCACATCTGACTCACTGCTCGAGAAGTGAGGTACCATCTTTGTTGCCTGTTGCCCCCAAGTGAATAAAGGATGAGAGGATGGATGGACCAGCGGGAGGAAAAAATGCCAATGGTGAATAGTGTGTATTCCAAACCAGGAAGAGTTGTCAACCAGACTGGAAATTACATTACAGTAAACTGTCACAGGAAGGAACATCAAACCATCAGAATCCAGGAAGCTGGGCATCGTGCTGGAAGGAGGCAAACAATATCGGTCTCTGTAGCAACGTTTGGATGCTCTGCCTCTTTGTCAAGCCAGGAGACCAAAAAAAACAGCATTGAAGGTGTGCATACAAATATAAGGAGGGCACAGATGGAACCTTCCTTCACTCCCCTAACTCAGTTGACCCCTAAGTAGCCTGTCAGTCATGTGAGCTGCATTGTATAAAATTGTGATTGATTATTAAAAACAGAGATCATTAAAGCAGAGCTCCAGTCAAAACTGTAAAAAAATAAGTCAGCAGCTACAAAAACTGTATCTGCTGACTTTTAAAAAAAAACAACCGCTCACCTGTCCCTTGATCCTGTGGTGTCCTCCTTGTAGCCCGTCTCATCGGCTGTCCTGTGTTCCCAGCGCCAGCATCTTCAATGTGGGCACCCGTCTGTGACACCTTGCAGCTTCACAGCCAGGTGACTACTGTGCATGCAGGAGTGATGCTGTTCATTCTGAATGGTCCTGTAGTCTTCTGGGACCTATCACGTGTCCTAGAAGACAACGGGGATGGAGGAGGACAACTTCCGCTTCTGATCACCTAGGCCGGGTGTCGGCAACCCGCGGCTCCAGAGCCGCATGCGGCTCTTTTTCACCTTGGCTGCGGCTCCGGAGCACACTGCCCACCAGGTGACAGGCAATAGGGCAGCAATGGGCAAACTTCGGCCCGGCGGACCTTTTAATCCAGCCCGCGGAGCTAGGCTCCTCTCACAGTCCGCCCTGAAGACCGGTGTGGCATGAAAATCTATCTCCTATGAGGATCTGTCCCCCTCGACGTATCTGCGCATGTGCCGGAGATCGCCGATCGGCTGCTAATGCCTGAAACACACCCACCCCCCCCCCCCCCCCCCCCCCCCCCCCCCCAAAAAAACAAAACCAAAACACATGCGCAGATACGTCGAGGGGGACAGATCCTCATAGGAGACAGATTTTCATGCTATACCGGAACGGCGCGGGAACACGGCGAAAGGAACACGCGGAGCAAAGGTAAGTGAATTGACACAGGGGGGACTTGGGGACTTAATATGAGGGATGAATTAATATGGGGGATGAATTACTATAGGGGGGATGAATTACTATATGGGGGGATGAATTTACTATGGGGGATGAATTACTATATGGGGGATTAATTACTATATGGGGGATGAATTACTATGGGGGATGAATTACTATATGGGGGATGAATTACTATGGGGGATGAATTACTATATGGGGGATGAATTACTATATGGGGGATGAATTACTATATGAGGGATGAATTACTATGGGGGATGAATTACTATATGGGGGGATGAATTACTATATGGGAGATGAATTACTATGGGGGATGAATTACTATATGGGGGATGAATTACTATGGGGGATGAATTACTATATGGGGGGATGAATTACTATGGGGGATGAATTACTATAGGGGGGATGAATTACTATGGGGGATGAATTACTATATGGGGGATGAATTACTATATGGGGGATGAATTACTATGGGGGATGAATTACTATATGGGGGATGAATTACTATATGGGGGATGAATTACTATGGGGGATGAATTACTATATGGGGGATGAATTACTATGGGGGATGAATTACTATATGGGGGATGAATTACTATATGGGGGATGAATTACTATGGGGGATGAATTACTATATGGGGGATGAATTACTATATGGGGGATGAATTACTATGGGGGATGAATTACTATATGGGGGATGAATTACTATGGGGGATGAATTACTATAGGGGGGATGAATTACTATGGGGGATGAATTACTATATGGGGGATGAATTACTATGGGGGATGAATTACTATATGGGGGATGAATTACTATGGGGGATGAATTACTATATGGGGGATGAATTACTATATGGGGGATGAATTACTATATGGGTTTGCTTACTGGGCCCTTAAACCTCCTTCATGACCAGAGCGCTTTTTGCAATATATGCAGTGTCGGATTTGTTTTAAATGTTGCAATGGTTTTGCGGCTCCCAGTCTTTTTTTCCCTCTCGGAAACGGGTCCAAGTGGCTCTTTATGTCTTAAAGGTTGCAGACCCCTGACCTAGGCGATCGCAGCAGAATTGGGAGAGGGTATCTGTTAATTTCAGGTACCCGCTCCCCACAGGAGCAAACCCTTAATGGGGAGCAGGGGACCAGTCTTTAAAGCGGAACTTCCCTTTTTGGGTGGAGCTCCGCTTTAAGCCTGGGATAAATGTTATCATGATGGGGACAGAAAATATGATGGGGACATGAGATAAAAGCAGAAAATTATTATAAACCATATGCTCAGAACTAAAAACACCACTTTCCGATACATCAATAAATAGACTCCACGCATGTATACAGTGAAAGCTCCATTAGAATACATATTGAAAAAAGAGAAAAAAACATCCGATATATAAAGAGAGACAATTACAACACAATTAAAAATGTAAATATAAAAAAAAAATACAAAAAATTAAAATAATGAAAATGAACACATAAATACATATAAATATGAAAACAATGCGGTGACCTGGATCACTGGTGAAAACACCCAGTAATTGTGTAATCGTTCCTCTGAGGAACTGAATAAAAATTAATAAAGTACTCTTAAAAGTATAACCAGATGGGGAAACAACTGATGTGTGTATGAATATAGAATTATGTATGTCAATTATATAAACACATGCATAAGCCAATGGACAGCCACAAGCCCACACCTACAACGACCTTTCTGCTTAATCTACTGTGCATATGTCAATGTCCTCATTAAGTCCATCCGGGGTGTAAGTGTTCAGTTTGTGTATCCAGTACGTTTCTTGTTTACACAACTTTAGAAACTTTTCATTATCTGTGAGGTGGCTGGACATGGCCTCTATAACAAAAACTTGTCATTCGCTAAAATTCTTATTACGTTTAAGCAAGAAGTGCTGAGGCACACTATGCTTGGTGGAACCCTCTGCAATGAATCTCCCTTTTCCATAATGTGTTTTGTGCAGGCAACATAAAGTAAATTACTTGAGCATGTAATACACTGACCTATTGTGTATAATAAATATTACCTACTGAGTCTTTGAAGATGTTTTCGACCTGTTCATGGTACCAAAACCCAAAGGGGGGTATCCTGGTCCTAAAATCCCTCAACAAATTCCTTCAAATTCCAAAATTTTGCACTGAGTGCAGAAAGTCAGTAATTGCCTCTTTGACACAAGGTGATCACCTGGCATCCATAGCCACAGCACAGTCACGGTGGCGGGCGCAAGCATACACCCCCTGCCCGGAAGCACAGATCACATACTAGCTACATGATCCAGGAAGACCGCTTTGCTGCCGTAAATCCATGAGCTGCAGTCAGCAAGCAGTTATAGCATACATGGGTTGGCCATGGGAGATGTTTAAAAAATGTTACTACTCTAACAACTCTTGGACTTTAATTATGTATTCTTTTATCCTTGCTTTTGGCTTCTTTCACACAGGTGGACCGATCAAGTCAATATTGAGTTGGCCCCGCCCTTTGCAGCTATAACAGCTTCAACTCTTCTGGGAAGGCCGTCCACAAGGTTTAGGAGGGTGTCCATGGGAAGGTTGAACCATTCTTCCAGAAGCACATTTGTGAAGTTAGGCACTGATGTTTTTATGGACCTTGATTTATACACTGACGCAGTGTCATGTTAGAACAGGAAGGGGCCATCCCCAAACTCTTCCCATAAAGTTGGAAGCATGAAATTGTCCAAAATGTCTTGGTATGTTGATGCCTTCACTGGAACTAAGGGGCCAAGCCCAACCCCTGAAAAACAATCCCACACCATAGCCCTCCTTTCACCAAACGTTACACTTGGCACAATGCAGTCAGGCAAGTACCGTTCTCCTGTAAACCGCAGAACCCAGACACGTCCATCATATTGCCAGACAGAGAAGCATGATTGTTCACTCCAGAGAACACGTCTCCACTGCTCTAGAGTCCAGTGGCAGTATGCTTTACACCACGGCATCTGACGCTTTGCATTGCACTTGATGATGTAAGCCTTGGATGTAGCTGCTCAGCCATGGAAACCCATTGCATGAAACTCTCTATGCACTGTTGTTGTAAGGGATTTCCGGCAAGAAGAATAGCGATTGGAAATGCACATACGCATAGGAATTCCCGCAGAAGATTTGCTGGTTGTGCGCATGTGCACAGGAATGCGCGATCGCGCACGTGCACACACACGCCGAAGATTGGCGCCAGACGGCCTATTTAGGGAGTGCCTCTGCTCATGTTCAGTGCTGACTGGTCTTCAGCTCCCCCGTGTCCTGCTTGTTCCTGTATGATTCCTTTGTTGCTGACCCGGCTTGTTCCTCACCTGACTTTGATTGCTCTCCTGATACTGGTTCCTGACTTCGGCTCTGCTCCTGACCTTGGCTTTTCCTTCTGATTCTGTACCGTGCTGCCCAACTGTTGATGACCCTGGCTATTCCATGACATTGCTCCTGTCTCTTGTCCTCACTACCTGCCTTGCTCTGGTGCACGCCTGGCAAACTGCAAAACCTGCTGTGCCTACTATTACTGTGCAAAAATCAGAGGATCATCCGCCTTCCAAGGTTTTCATCTGCAAACAACAACTACTGGCACTCTTGTTCCCCTGGGTCCTAGACTCCCTCTGTTCCAACTCCAGCGGGGTTAGGGCTAGTGACACAAGTGAGGCCAACCTCGTCATTTCAGTCTCCCATTAGGTACGTGACAGTTGTGCTCATCTGAAGGCCTCACCAAGTTTGGAGGTCTTTAGCGATTGACTCTGCAGACAGTTGGCGATTTCTGTGCACTGTGCGCTTTAGCATGTGCTGACCCTGCTCTGTCATGTGACGTGGCCTACCACTTGGTGGTTCTCAGTTGCTTCCACTTTGTTATAATTCCACTAACAGTTGAGCGTAGAATATTTAGTAGCCAGGAAATGTCACAGATGAACTTATTGCCCAGGTGGCCACCTATCACGGGACCACGCTTGGCGTGGAGAGCGACCCATTCTTTCACCAATGTTTGTAGAAGCAGTCTGCATGCCTAGGGGCTTGATTGTATAGACCTGTGTCCATGCAGGGGATTGAAACACCTGAATCCAATTATTGGGAGGGCGGGGACAACACTTTTGGCAATATAGTGTGTGTTTTTAGCAGTATATATGCAGAAAGGGAGCACCTTCAAAAAGTCACTTCTATTTTTTTTTTCTTGTGTGAAAACTACAAAAAGAACAATCAGGAGGGTGCAATGCCTAGTGCATTTTTTATCAACAATTTATTGCTCACAAAACATAGATGCCAAATGGATACTAACAGAAGTAGAAAGTAAAATAGCATAAAAACCACAAGATACCACAGCAAGGGGAATTGTGGTGGTTTATGAAAGGATTTATTCTACTTATAAAGGGCGGTGTCCCTTTCCCTTAAATAAAATATTACAGTGCCTCCAGCCGTCAAATACGGCAAATATTTAGTGAACCAATAATTTGGACACCTTGATAATTTGATCACCACTTATTATTATACCTTGAATCCTTTTAGCCAGTATGATTTCGTACCATACACACAAAATTTGCTTTATAATAGATAAATATATAAATTTATTTATGTACAAAAATTATATATATATTAACACAAAACGCAAAAGACTGGTGATGAATGAATACTGGTACACGCGATCAAAGATATACTATACCAATATCATACACAATACAGTATTTCTAAATAATGATAAAACAAGATACAATATTTCTAATGATGATAAAGATTAAAAATTAAATTTAGTTATAACTGATAATTTAGAGTATCTCAGAGGTCATTTTCTCTCATAACGTGGCCATAGGAATGGGAGAAAATATTCCCTGATAAATTATACTCTAACTAATAAAAATTAATAATTTATGAAATATGTAAATCTGCAATATGACACCAAACAATTTTAGCAGTAATACAGGATCTCTCTATATATATATGAACACCCAATGCAGTTGTTATCACTCTAAGGTAATTCTTATCATACTAAACAACAGAGGAAATATGCAATACAACATTAGATAGACAGTCTCACCACACCCCAGAGCTTGGACTATGACACCTTTCCAGTGGATTCAGCTGGCAATGGAAACGCCTTCAGAATAATGACAGCAGGACAAGTGATTGATAGGTAGGGTTGGAAAATGTAGTATGGTATAGATTCAGAGAGTTTAGAAGTTTAGTGAAAAGTTTTTAAAGGTTTGAAAGGGTGAAATAGTGGTTATTCAGCAGGGATGGATTTCAGCCTCTTCAGATTTCTTCAGCTTCTTCAGTCAGTTTTCAGTCAGGTTTTTTTTTTTTTTTTAGTGAGGTTTCTCGTGAGGGTTTTTTTCAGTGAGGGTTTTTTCAGTGAGGGTTCTTTTTCTAAATGCGGTGCATGGCTTTTTATACCATCTAAACTATTGGTCTAAGAGACCCTCCCAACAGGCTTTTGATTGGCCGGTCGAGAAGTGTATGTACCTAAGCTATCTCTCACCTGTCCGCCAGGTGGCAGTCAGGTACCATAGAACAATTTGAGTATTGATGACTCACACCTCGGGTGGAATTCAAGGTGATTTTAGGTATTAAATATATGTCTCATCCAGATATATGTATTTGATTATACCTATAATGTCCTGGATAGGAACTATAGAAGATACATGTGTATTCAGTTATTCATTTCCCTGAGATACAAACTTGTGTGAAGCATTTGTTTTCTGATAAAACATACAACTGATACTAATTCACAATATATCTTACTTTTCATCATTTCAATACTCAAGTTAGTGATATACAATCCCCATTGCTGAATGTATTTTTGTTTCAGAAAGAGTGGGAATAATGTATCTTTCTGTTAATGTCTTTGTGGGTAAAAATATAAGTTCCAAGCTTTAACTTTTAGTCTTAAGAATGACACAATACTGATGTTTATGTCCATTGTAATGATAATAGGGCAACCACCAATTGTCCTTGTAGTTTAAAGAGAAACTGTTTGAAAAGACTCTTGACTCATCACTCTTTTCAAGGCTTTGTTTACTCTTCTCAGACTTGCAAGTATGTCTCATATATTGTTCACTTGTTGGTGTGGTGACTCAATGTTTAGAGGTCCAACTTCTTATTTGACTGTCTAATTAACTTTTGTATATGCACTCTCCCCAACCCCATTATACAAACAGTATTTGTTGACATATACACATTTTAGTTAGTCTCATAGTCGCCAATTTAAACTTCTCAGAATTGTCGGTCTTAGGCCACCTGTAGATAGTCAAACAGTCTACTGTCTCTGGAAAAAGCTCCCTTCACCCATTATCTGCATGTCTTCACTAGAGGGTCCTTTGAATTTCAACCAAGAAAAGTTAACCCTTAACAGATGGCTAGGCTGGTTTGCTGTCGGAATGAAGTTATGTTTTTGATAAATCTCAAAAGGCACTACAGAATCGCGTGTATCCATGCAATCCAGCTGGGCTCCGGTATAGTGGCCGCCGGAGGTCCGCCTCCAGTTCTTGATTGGTAGCTAGTCACCTATAAAAGAAGTTCCTGTCACCATGGGCGTACCCTGATGAAGTCACGTGACTAGCGTGACGTAATGTGCCGGTACGCGGGGAGGAACTTCCGGTGCGCGGTGACGTCATTTCCGACATGGGCACCATATTGGAACACCATTTTACTACCCATGCAATACATCCATAGCATGAGGTAGAAAGCTGTTATTTGCTGGATGAAATGTGAGTGGGCATTTTCTCTGTGTATTTTATACAGTAATCATAACATGATTACACGATGGAGGATCTGTTTTGTCTCATTATGATCCTTTATGTGTGAGCGGTTTTGCCGATATCTATCTGGAGGAGACCTTGAAAGATCCTTTATGTGAGGGTGGTTTTGCTGATGGTTATGTGGTGGAGACCTTTGAAAGGAAAGGAGCATATACTACCATTGAGGGGGATCCTGTGAGGAATTATTACCTGTAAGGATAGGTGTAATCCTAAAAGTAAGCTGGCCTTTGTGGTCAATGCAAGGAGGTGAGGAGGCATTTTGGCCACTGAAGGATTGACACTATCGCTGTGACCACCTACACATATCATCACTTGCACAAAATTACAGATGGAGCACGTGTTTAAATATTTTGGACTATATTATATTTCAATTTGGGGGTTTATTATTATATGTATATTCATTGGTATTGTGTCAAGCGTGGTGTGTGACACTTATCACTGTGTGCATTATTGTGGATTAAGGGGGATTGAGTGTGTTTTCACTATATGGTATCTATTTTTTTATATCTATTTTTTTTTCACTATTATCATTTTTTGTTCACTGGTTGATTTTGTGAAGCTTATATCACGTTATATTATCACTTTGATTTATGTGAATATCAATTATTAGCGCTACACTGTGTTTATATAACATGGCCAAATGTGATTCCCCTTGCTGTGGCATCTTGTATTTTTTTTGGTGATTTTACTTTCCACTTCTGTGAGTATCCATTTGGCATCTATGTTTTGTGAACAATAAATCGTTCATAATGCACTAGGCATTTGTACCCTCCTGATTTTTCTTTTTTGTAGTTTTCACAAGTCTTCCCTGGTTGAGGAGGGCAACATCTACTACACATTCCTGGCAAAATCCATGATCCATTGTTTATCATACATCATTTGTGGTCATCTTTGGTAGACCTCTGAGTGCTGAAATGTACAGAGTTTTTCATGTGTGTTGTACACATCTTTGTATCTCTTGGTTGACATTTGTACTATAAGGGAAATGATGAGCAAATTATCCATCAAGATGCCCTTTAACCGGCTCCCGCCCGCCATATAAGGTAATGACGGGTGTAAGGTGGTTCTCTCATTCTGGGAGGATGTCATATGACGTCCTCCCACTCTAACCGCGCATACGCGGCTCCGGAAGCATGCATTGATCGGCGGTGCGCTGTGTCCCTCGGAAACTGTGGATCACCAATCAACAGAGAGCCAAAGATGTCAGCTCAGTCATGTGATCAGCTATGTCCAATCACAGCTGATCACATGTAAAGAGGGAAATGCTGGTTATCGGCATTTCTCTCCTCACGAAAGGAGAGCCGGTAATCGGTGTTTCTCGGAGGGGACATGGGCACTCATCAGGGCACTGATGATCAGTGTGGCCCCAGAAGTACCACCTGTCAGTGCTCATCCATGCCACCTGCCAGTGCCCATCAGTGCCTTATCAATGCCACATATCAGTGCCAATCTGAGCTGCCTTTTAGTGCCACCTATCAATGCCAGTCAGTGCCGACTATCAGTGTGCATCAGTGCCATATGAGTGTTGCCTTTCAGTGCCCATCAGTGATACCTGTCAGTGCCCATCAGTGGCACCTACTAGTGCCTCCTCATCAGTGCCCATCACTGCACCCTCATTAGCGCACATCAGTGAAGGAGAAAAATCACTTGTTTACAAAATTTTATAACAAAAACTTGTGTTTTTCTTTTCAAAATTTTCAGTGGTTTTTGGTTTGTTTAGCAAAAAATAAAAAACCCCGAGGTGATTACATACCACCAAAAGAAAGCTCTATCTGTCTCAAAAAAAGGATAACAATTTCATATGGGTACAGTGTTGCATGACCGTGCAATTGTCATCCAAAATGTGACAGCGCTGAAAACTGGCCTGGGCAGGAAGGGGGTAGAAGTGCCCGGTAGGCAGGAAGGGGGTATAAGTGCCCGGTAGGCAGGAAGGGGGTAGAAGTGCCCTGTAGGCAGGGAGGGGGTATAAGTGCCCGGTAGGCAGGAAGGGGGTAGAAGTGCCCTGTAGGCAGGAAGGGGGTAGAAGTGCCCTGTAGGCAGGAAGGGGGTATAAGTGCCCGGTAGGCAGGAAGGGGGTAGAAGTGCCCGGTAGGCAGGAAGGGGGTAGAAGTGCCCTGTAGGCAGGAAGGGGGGTAGAAGTGCCCTGTAGGCAGGAAGGGGGTAGAAGTGTCCTGTAGGCAGGAAGGGGGTAGAAGTGCCCGGTAGGCAGGAAGGGGGTAGAAGTGCCCGGTAGGCAGGAAGGGGGTAGTAGTGCCCGGTAGGCGAGGGGTTAATACATTCATAAGGCATATAGAGTAAGATGAACTAGAAATGTATTTTACTTCTTCTCATTGTTTTATAGATGTTCTTACTATATCTGAGATCTCAGGGGATCGTCGTATTACTCATATGAAGAAAACAACTCTAACTTGGCAGATAACACATTTCAGACAAAAAGAAAACCAGATAAATGTATTTCTGAAAAGACGTAATGCCATAAAAAAACAGCTTATTGCCTCCTGGGAATCTACAAAACGGAAAGCATCCAATAATTCTATTGTTCTGCCTCTTCTGGAAGGAGATTCTGAACACCAAACATTGTTACTGGTTGAGATGACAAAATCCTGTATAGGAATGTACAAGTATCTCTGCTCCATTACTATCACCCCGAGTGCAGATATAGATGACGGCGCCGTGCTTGGTGTAGAGGTGGAACACGCTTCCCTAAAACAGCCCATCTCTGCATGCAGGACTCTGAATGTGTACAATACAGTAGCAGGTAAGTAGTGGGTATGCTGTAGGTACTGAAAAAGGGTTTTATACTTAAAGTGTTCCTAAACCTCAGACCTTGCATTCACTATATCTGCTCTCCCCGAACTTTGCATTCACTATATCCTGCCTCCCCGGACCCCGCATTCACTATATCTCCGCTCTCCCCGGACTCTGCATTCACTATATCCGCTCTCCCAGGGCCCCGCGTTCACTATATCCGCTCTCCCCAGACCCCACATTCACTATATCCGGTCTCCCCAGACCCTGCATTCACTATATCCATTCTCCCCGGACCCCGCATTCACTATACCTGCTCTCCCCGGACCCCGCATTCACTATATCCGCTCTTCCCGGACCCTGCATTCACTATATCCGCTCTCCCCGGACCCCGCATTCACTATATCCGCTCTCCCCGTACCCTGCATTCACTATATCCGCTCTCCTCGGACCCCGCATTCACTATATCCGCTCTCCCCGGGCCCCGCATTCACTATATCTGCTCTCCCCGGGCCCCGCATTCACTATATCCGCTCTCCCCGGACCCCGCATTCACTATATCTGCTCTCCCCGGACCCCGCATTCACTATATCCGCTCTTCCCGGACCCTGCATTCACTATATCCGCTCTCCCCGGACCCCGCATTCACTATATCCGCTCTCCCCGTACCCTGCATTCACTATATCCGCTCTCCTCGGACCCCGCATTCACTATATCCGCTCTCCTTGGGCCCCGCATTCACTATATCTGCTCTCCCCGGGCCCCGCATTCACTATATCCGCTCTCCCCGGACCCCGCATTCACTAGATCCGCTCTCCCCCCGGACCCCGCATTCACTATATCCGCTCTCCCCGGACCCCGCATTCACTATATCCGCTCTCCCCGGACCCTGCATTCACTATATCCATTCTCCCCGGACCCCGCATTCACTATATCCGGTCTCCCCGGACCCCGCATTCACTATATCCGCTCTCCCCGGACCCTGCAATCACTATATCTGCTCTCCCCGAACTTTGCATTCACTATATCCCGCCTCCCCGGACCCCGCATTCACTATATCTCCGCTCTCCCCGGGCTCTGCATTTACTATATCCACTCTCCCCGGATCCAGCAATCACTATATCTGGTCTCCCCAGACCCCGCATTCACTATATCCGCTCTCCCCGAACCCCGCGTTCACTATATCCGCTCTCCCCAGACCCCACATTCACTATATCCGGTCTCCCCGGACCCCGCATTCAGTATATCTGCTCTCCCCGAACTTTGCATTCACTATATCCCGCCTCCCTGGACCCTGCATTCACTATATCCGCTCTCCCTGGACCCCGCATTTACTATATCTGCTCTCCCTGGACCCTGCATTCACTATATCTGCTCTCCCAGGGCCCCGCGTTCACTATCCGCTCTCCACCAACCCCGCATTCATTATCCGCTCTCCACGGAACCTGCATTCACTATATCTGCTCTTCCCGGACCCCGCATTCACTATATCCGCTCTCCCCGGACCCCACATTCACTATATCCGCTCTCCCCGGACCCCGCATTCACTATATCCGCTCTCCCCGGACCCTGCATTCCCTATATCCGCTCTCCCCGGACTCTGCATTCACTATATCCGCTCTCCCTGGACCCCGCATTCCCTATATCCGCTCTCCCCGGACTCTGCATTCACTATATCTGCTCTCCCCGGACCCCGCATTCACTATATCCGGTCTCCCCGGACCCCGCATTCACTATATCCGCTCTCCCCGGACCCTGCAATCACTATATCTGCTCTCCCCGAACTTTGCATTCACTATATCCCGCCTCCCCAGACCCCGCATTCACTATATCTCCGCTCTCCCCGGACTCTGCATTTACTATATCCACTCTCCCCGGATCCAGCAATCACTATATCTGGTCTCCCCAGACCCCGCATTCACTATATCCGCTCTCCCAGGGCCCCACATTCACTATATCCGGTCTCTCCCGGACCCCGCATTCAGTATATCCGCTCTCCCCGGACCCCACATTCACTATATCCGCTCTCGCCGGACCCCGCATTCACTATATCTGGTCTCCCCGAACACTGCATTCACTATATCCACTCTCCCTGGACCCGGCATTCACTATATCCGCTCTTCCCGGACCCCGCATTCACTATATCCGCTCTCCCCCGGACCCCACATTCACTATATCCGCTCTCCCCGGACCCCGCATTCACTATATCCGCTCTCCCCGGACCCCACATTCACTATATCCGCTCTCCCCGGACCCCGCATTCACTATATCCGCTCTCCCCGGACCCCGCATTCCCTATATCCGCTCTCCCCGGACTCTGCATTCACTATATCCGCTCTCCCTGGACCCCGCATTCCCTATATCCGCTCTCCCCGGACTCTGCATTCACTATATCTGCTCTCCCTGGATTGTACAGACTGATTGTACTGTTGTGGTGTTATATGATAAAAGATGTTATACTTACCTGCCGTATGTAGCGGTTTTGCACAGAGCAGCCTGGATCCTCCTCTTCTCAGGTCACCGGCCGGTGCTCCTGGCTCCTCCCTTTCAAGTGCCCCATAGCAAGCAGCTTGTTGGGCCAATCAAAAGAGGAGGAAGAGGAGATGGCATAAGGGATGGATAATAAAGTGTGGGGAAAATTGGTGAAAATGTCTAGAACTTCTTTTTGATTGTTTTAACTTTCTAGTGGAAGCAGTGTTACTATGGAGAAGGAATTTAGACCTAGACCAGCGAATAAACTTTTCTGTAACCTCTGAAAGAAGCAATTCATGCCCCCCCCCCCAGCCTTATGGGCCGTCCAAAGGGAGGAGAGTGAAATAGAAACTAAATTGCTGAAGGTAAAGTAATCATTGATTTGTTTAGAAATGTGTTGAGTGATATTGGGGTCATTAGTCCTCCAGGTGACGTAGGGGCTAGACCAATGTGAAAAGTAGAGAATTGATATGATGGTCGAACCAAGAGAAGGAATGGAGGAAGAGAATTGGCCAAGAGTTTTGGTGTGCAATATGTAGTGTAATTGGGCAAAACTGTCACGAAGGAGTGAGTAGAATATATAACCTCGAGCTCTGACAGTATGAGCCCACCAGGTATCAATCAATTGTAAAGTATGCCGGGACCTCAATAAAGACTTAGGAAAAGCCTTAGATGACCCAATGACTCAGCTTCTATCTGAGCCTGATGGGCAACTAGGTTAAAGTCACCACCAATCAGATGAGGGGAGTGGCACTGGTCTAGGGTATCAAAATACTTTTTAAAGCAGGAGGCCTAAGAATCGTTAGGGGCGAATACAGCGGCTATGGTAAATGATTTGCCACCCATAAACCCCGAAGTATTATAAATCTACTATCCGGATCCTTTATATAAATGTTGTACATCCGAAGTTAGAAAGGAGTGAATAAATAAGGCTATTCCATGAGATATATTTTCAAAAGGTTGTACAGTAACATCACCACTTGGAGATGGGGCTGAGCCATCTGTGGCAGGAGAAGTGTGCTGCTCCCAGGTGCCATCTTGAGACATTTGGCCTGTTGGCATTTAGAAGATACGTTGTGGGCGAGTGCTGTGATGAGCAACCGCGGGGATTTCCTCCTCCCTGCTTTCACGGGTCTGTTCCACAGGGGTCCAGAATGTCTGAGCTGAAATCGGGTGCATGATTCTGGTTATAGTCTACTGGAGTAGTGAAGCTCTTACAGGAAGTGTCCTTTCTATTCTTTCTCTCCTTTCTTTTTCTTTCTTCCTCTCCTTTCTTTCCTTTTTCTTTCTTTCTCTCTTTCCTTTCCTTTTCCCTTTTTCCCTTTTCCCTTCTTTCCTTTAGATACTATGTATTTCTTCCCATTCAGAGAGAAAAAAAACACAGGGTTAGGTTGCACAGCAACTGATCACTATGATAGCCAATCAGAGGCTATCACAGCAATCAGGTGACTCGAAACTGGGAGTCCCGGGTTCTGAACGTTAGTACGGGGCCGGGCATCCCAGTGGCAGCCCAGTTTCTGTGCTGGGAGCGTGCTGTGCAAAGGTGTGTATGATTGCAGGCTACTGTGGATAGCAGAAAGCAAGAACACTGGCCAGAGGGGCCGGCCATGATGATATCACATTATGAGCGTGAATGTGGGCGAAGCTGCATGTTTTGGGCAGAATCCCCTTTTATTGAATGTTATTGAATTCCTATCACTACCACACTCATACAGTGGCGCTCTCTCTCCCCTGTTTTCTGTGTTTACATGACCATTGGGGTGAAAACTCCAGAACTTGCTTGAAGGAGAGACTGCTGACAATGTAACAGTGTGTTTGCTCAACTGGATTCATTATATTGTATGAACTTTATTTTCATGAACATTAGAATTATTGCCAATCACCCCATGTCCCTCTTCCTCTGAGGGTGGTGGATTACTTTATTTTGTGGGGACAGCAAGTTTACATGTTATACAAGCTGTACACTGACTACGTCACATTGTAGCAAAGTGTCATTTCTTTAGTGTTGTCACATGAAAAGATATTATCAAATATTGACACAAATGTGAGGGGGGGACTCACTTCTGGGAGATACTGTACATCACAAAAGTGTAGTGTAAAAAGGAGACTGGAGATTGATATGACTCCGATTCATTATGTTCAATCCGCAGATCCGATCCATCCTACAGGGATCGTCGGGTTTCTTTACAACTTACCTTTTCTTGGAGCGGGTCCGGTGTCACCCCGTATAGGTTGCATGCCAACGATCCCCACAGGATGCGGGGATCGCCGGTGTAGCGGCAAGATGTGTCTCCCATGTAGAGATGTCCCCCCTGCGCATGTCCCAGCAACTGCGCATGTCCCAGTTTCAGGCACGATCAATCGATGATAGAACTACTGTATCCAACCATGTACCTTTGGTGAAGTAACCCCTTCCATGCCAGTTTGCTTTAGGGGGGACATATCTACATGGCAGATACATCTTGCCGCTACAACAGCCCCCCCATATCACTCTCACCCCCCCACATGTCACTGTCCTCCCCACATTATGCTCCCCAATCAGCACTGCAGCCTAAAAGGGGTTAACTGAGGCAGCTCTGTGCTACAGTTGGTGATCGGCTTCTTATGTCTGAAACCGGGACATATCTACATGGGAGACATCTTGCAGCTACACCGGCATGAAACCTATATGGGATGACACCGGATCTGCTCCAAGAAAAGGTAAGTTGTAAAGAAAGCTGACGATCCCCGCAGGATGGATCCATCCTGCGGGGATTGTCAGCTTGCTTTAGAACTTACCTTTTCGTGGAGCGGGTCCGGTGTCACTCCGTGTGGTCGGTGTCACCCGGTGTGGGCCGCACTCCCCGCATCTGCCTTGGGACGCCAGTTTGCCCAACTTCTTTCCATTCCTTTCATCTGTTTTTATTTTGGTACAATGACCTGTGCAGAGGCAGCCAGAAAAGAACGTGGAGTTGATGGCGTGAGCAGAAAAAGCAATAAAAGCTGCATTGGGATAATGAAACCTCCACCTGTACATAGTGTCATCCTGACCTTTGGTGACGTTATGGTTACTCCTTCTCCTTGTTTTATAGGTAACACTATTATATCAGACATCATCGGGGAGACGTGGCTTCCTCATATGGAGACAACTCTATCCTTTCAGATAACCGGATTCAGAACAAAGGAAATTCACATAAATTTATACCTGAAAAGACGTAATGACATGAAAAAACATCTCATCCGCTCATGGGTATCTGTGGGCTGTCCATCGTGTGGGAGCAATAATACAATGTATGATACAACATTACCGGTGGCAATGAAAGTGGAGATGACAGAAGCAGAAGATGGAAACCACAAATGTGATTGCAGAATTTCTCTAACTCCAGACGCAGATACAGATGACGGAGCCGTCCTGACTGTGGAAGTCGCTCACGCTGCCCTGGAATGGCCCCTCTATAGATATCACATTCTGAATGTGATCAAAGGTGAGATCTGATTACCTGCACCTGAATAAAATGTGAGACATTTCTAGATGTACTGTATGAATGTGAAATCTATACTGTGTATATCCAGCATGAGACAGGAAACCCCCAGATATAGTCCAAGTTTGCTTGTCCTGCGATTTTATTCAACAAGACAGCAAACAAATGCAGTGTTTTAGGTGGGAGGGCTTTGTACAGCATGTCAGGACCATCAAACCAACAAAGGAAATGCTTGTTCAAGCCGCGTAAGTCTAGGTGCACAGCTATGAGATTTCCGTAGCGTTTTGCAGAAACGCGCAGCAGTCCATTTAACATGATTTCCTATGGGACAGGTTCACATTTCCGCATTTTCACCCGGTGCGTTTTTTTGGAAAGGCTCAGGGACTTTTCTAAACGCAAAATGTTGCATTTTCGGTTGTATAGACTTGAATGGAGATGCTGCAGAAAAGCATGTAGTGCGTTTTTGATGTGTTTTGCATTTTATTCTGCCCAGCAACAAGTTAAAAAAAGAAAAAAAAAAAACAAAAATGTGGCAAAGCCGAAAAATGCACCGCAAAAAGCACTGCAGAAATGGATCAAATGCAAATCGCCGAGGTGTGAACCGCGCCTTAAGCGGTATTAAACCCAAAAGCAAACATTTATTATATTGCAGCTTACCAATTCTTAGATGTCATGGCTGCATTTGTTTTCTCTTTTGTAGGCTTTCTTCCTTCTATTTTTCACCTGATGATCCAGCCAATAAGTTTGCTTTTTTTTCAACAGAACAAGCTGTCCTGCAGAGATATAGTGATTAAAAGGTTAAGACAAACCATTGGCCACTGATAGAGGTGCTTACACTGATCAGCTTTTATTTCTTCATGTAAAACCTTTAGGCTGGGTTCACACTGCCACAACTTGCGATCCGACTTGTGAGGCCCCCATGACATGTGAAATCCCATGTCGCTCCGACATTAGACGAGGTTCCTGTTCTACTTCATGGCGACTTCTATCTGACTTGTGCCCATAGACTTTAATGGAAGTCTCCTTCAAGTCGGATCCTCATCTATATTTATGTGATTTGGATCCGACATTATAGGAAGATTACCCAGAATTCCTTGAAAGTTGCTTCAGAGTTGCTGTGTGCAGTCCACTTTTCTTTGGTATCAAGGGGGTGTTGACAGAGACCATCTGACTAGTTACAGTAGGTGGCTGAGGAGCAGGCCCGGACTGGGACATAAATTAGGCCTGAGCATTTTGGACTGAGCAGCAAAAAGCCGAGGGACCCTTTCCTCAGAGTTTGGTGGTGGAACACCAGAACCTGGTCGCAAGAGCGACCTTTGCAACCCTGGTAGTTCCACTAGTGTCAGTAGGTTTTTTTATTTTTATTGAATATTCTGACTCAGATTGCTGTGATAGCGATTTATCCCTTGTGAGACCTCTCTGCCTAGCCTGTATAAGCGGATATAATCACTGTGGGCAATCCTTATCAGATAGCTGAACTCACCAATACTGTGTTCATCCAGAAGTTGCTTTATTCTGTACATGTGACAACAGGATACAGCAGAATGAATGGTTTCCAGTATTATGCGGTCAAAAGATGATACTTTCTGTAGCGTACTATGCAGAATACATGTATCCTGTTACATGTGGACTGTTAGCTGCCTCCATGACACAGGAAGTGCTGAACTCAAGAAGAAGGGAGGAGCTTCATATGCAAAGGAATTGTGTCATAGATCTCAGGGAGGCAACATGAAAAACAAATACATTACCAAATAAGGCCACTGG
>CATNWA010020946.1:0-56363 GCA_951230385.1 Staurois parvus | reverse complement strand
CCATCTCCCTCTCCCCCCCCCCCATCTCTGTCCCTCCCCCCCCCATCTCTGTGCCGTCCGCCCCCCCCCCATCTCTTTTCCGTCCCCCCCCCCCCCCCTTTTGTCCGTCCCCCCCCCCCCCCACCTGTGCTGTGCCGTCCCCCCCCCCCCCCATCTCTGTGCCGTCCGTCCACCCCCCCCATCTCTGTTCCGTCCCCCCCCCCCCCCCCCCATCTCTGTGCCGTCCCTCCCCCCCCCCCCATACTCTGTGCCGTCCCCCCCCCATCTCTGTGCCGTCCCCCCCCCCCCATCTCTGTGCCGTCCCCCCCCACCCCACCGCTCGCATATCTCTGTGCCGTCCCCCCCCCCCGCCATCTCTGTGCCCGTCCCCCCCCCCCCCCATCTCTGTGCCGTCCCCCCCCCCCCCCCCCCCATCTCTGTGCCGTCCCCCCCCCATCTCTGTGCCTCCCCCCCCTTCTCTGTCCCCCCCCCCCCCATCTCTGGTGCCGTCCCCCCCCCCCCCCATCTCTGTGCCGTGCCCCCCCCACCATCTCTGTGCCGTCCCCCCCCCCCATCTCTGTGCCGTCCCCCCCCCCCCCCTCTCTGTGCCGTCCCCCCCCCCCCCATCCCATCTGTGCCGTCCCCCCCCCCCCATCTCTGCGTGCCGTGCCCCCCCCCCCATCTCTGTGCCGTCCCCCCCCATCTCTGTGCCGTCCCCCCCCCCATCTCTGTGCCGTCCCCCCCCCCCCCCCATCTCTGTGCCGCCCCCCCCCCCCCATCTCTGTGCCGTCTCCCCCCCCCCCCCCATCTCTGTGTCCCTCCCCCCCCCCCCCCCCATCTCTGTGCCGTCTCCTCCCCCCCCCCCATCTCTGTGCCGTCTCCCCCCCCCCCCCCATCTCTGTGCCGTCTCCCCCCCCCCCATCTCTGTGCCGTCTCCCCCCCCCCCCCCCATCTCTGTGCCGTCTCCCCCCCCCCCCCCATCTCTGTGCCGTCTCCCCCCCACCCCATCTCTGTGCCGTCTCCCCCCCCCCCATCTCTGTGCCGTCTCCCCCCCCCCATCTCTGTGCCGTCTCCCCCCCCCATCTCTGTGCCGTCTCCCCCCCCCATCTCTGTGCCGTCTCCCCCCCCCCCCATCTCTGTGCCGTCTCCCCCCCCCCCCCATCTCTGTGCCGTCTCCCCCCCCCCCCCATCTCTGTGCCGTCTCCCCCCCCCCCCATCTCTGTGCCGTCCCCCCCCCCCCCATCTCTGTGCCGTCTCCCCCCCCCCCATCTCTGTGCCGTCCCCCCCCCCCCCATCTCTGTGCCGTCCCCCCCCCCCCCCCCCCCCCCCCCCCATCTCTGTGCCGTCCCCCCCCCCCCCATCTCTGTGCCGTCCCCCCCCCCCATCTCTGTGCCGTCCCCCCCCCCAGTCTCTGTGCCGTCCCCCCCCCCATCTCTGTGCCTCGTCCCCCCCCCCATCTCTGTGCCGTCCCCCCCCCCCCCCCGCCCATCTCTGTGCCGTCCCCCCCCCCCCATCTCTGTGCCGTCCCCCCCCCCCAATCTCTGTGCCCTCCCCCCCCCCAATCTCTGTGCCCTCCCCCCCCCCCCCAATCTCTGTGCCCGCCCCCCCCCCCAATCTCTGTGCCGTCCCCCCCCCCCCAATCTCTGTGCCGTCCCCCCCCCCCCAATCTCTGTGCCGTCCCCCCCCCCCCCAATCTCTGTGCCGTCCCCCCCCCCCCCCCCCCCAATCTCTGTGCCGAGCCCCCCCCCCCCCAATCTGTGCCGTCCCCCCCCCGTATCTCTGTATCGTACCCCCCGTATCTGTGTCCCCCCCCCCCCCCGTATCTGTGTCGTCCCCCGTATCTGTGTCGTCCCCCCCGTATCTGTGTCGTCCCCCGTATCTGTGTCGTCCCCCGTATCTGTGTGTCCCCCCGTATCTGTGTCGTCCCCCCCCGTATCTCTGTGTCGTCCCCCCCGTATCTCTGTGTCGTCCCCCCCCGTATCTCTGTGTCGTCCCCCCCCCCCCGTATCTCTGTGTCGTCCCCCCCCGTATCTCTGTGTCGTCCCCCCCCGTATCTCTGTGTCGTCCCCCCCGTATCTCTGTGTCGTCCCCCCCGTATCTCTGTGTCGTCCCCCCCGTATCTCTGTGTCGTCCCCCCCCGTATCTCTGTGTCGTCCCCCCCCCCAGTATCTCTGTGTCGTCCCCCCCCGTATCTCTGTGTCGTCCCCCCCCCGTATCTCTGTGTCGTCCCCCCCGTATCTCTGTGTCCCCCTCCCCCCCGTATCTCTGTGTCGTCCCCCCCCGTATCTCTGTGTCGTCCCCCCCCCGTATCTCTGTGTCGTCCCCCCCCCGTATCTCTGTGTCGTCCCCCCCCCCGTATCTCTGTGTCGTCCCCCCCGTATCTCTGTGTCGTCCCCCCCCCCGTATCTGTGTCGTCCCCCCCCGTATCTGTGTCGTCCCCCCCCCGTATCTGTGTCGTCCCCCCCCCCGATCTCTGTGTCGTCCCCCCCCGTATCTGTGTCGTCCCCCCCGTATCTCTGTGTCGTCCCCCCCCGTATCTCTGTGTCGTCCCCCCCCGTATCTCTGTGTCGTCCCCCCCCCCCCCCCCCAGTATCTCTGTGTCGTCCCCTCCCCCCCCCCCCCCAGTATCTCTGTGTCGTCCCCCCTCCCCCCCCCCCCCCCCCGTATCTGTGTCGTACCCCCCCCCAGTATCTGTGTCGTACCCCCCCCCCAGTATCTCTGTGTCGTACCCCCCCCCGTATCTCTGTGTCGTACCCCCCCCCGTATCTCTGTGTCGTACCCCCCCCCCCCGTATCTCTGTGTCGTACCCCCCCCCGTATCTCTGTGTCGTACCCCCCCCCCCGTATCTCTGTGTCGTACCCCCCCCCGTATCTCTGTATCGTACCCCCCCCCGTATCTCTGTGTCGTACCCCCCCCCCGTATCTCTGTGTCGTACCCCCCCCCCCGTATCTCTGTGTCGTACCCCCCCCCCCCGTATCTCTGTGTCGTACCCCGTCCCCCCATATCTCTGTATCGTACCCCCCCCCGTATCTCTGTGTCGTACCCCCCCCCCCGTATCTCTGTGTCGTACCCCCCCCCCCCCGTATCTCTGTGTCGTACCCCGTCCCCCCATATCTCTGTATCGTACCCCCCCCCGTATCTCTGTATCGTACCCCCCCCGTATCTCTGTATCATACACCCCCCCCTCTAGTGACCCCTGGTGGTGTTGTGTCCACAGATCAGGTGAAGAAGAAGGTCCTAGTCCTGGACTTAGACGAGACTCTCATCCACTCTCATCATGATGGCGTATTGAGGCCCACAGTCCGTCCCGGGACCCCCCCCAGATTTTATATTAAAGGTGAGGGACTGTGTATTGGGCCTGCGTCTCATAGTACAAGCCCCGCCCCTGATCCTCACTAACCCTCCCCCTGCTTCTCTACAGGTGGTTATAGACAAACACCCGGGTCCGGTTCTTTGTACATAAGAGGCCACATGTGGACTTCTTCCTGGAAGTGGTGAGTCCGTCTGGGGGTACAGTCCGGGGAATTGGGGGGGGGGGAGGGGTACAGTCCGAGGAATTGGGGGGGGGGGGGGTACAGTCCGGGGAATTGGGGGGGGGGGGAGGGGTACAGTCCGGGGAATTGGGGGGGGAGGGGTACAGTCCGGGGAATTGGGGGGGGGGGGGGGGGGTACAGTCTGGGGAATTGGGGGGAGGAGGGGTACAGTCCGGGAATTGGGGGGAGGAGGGGTACAGTCTGGGGAATTGGGGGGGGGGGGGGTACAGTCCGGGGATTTGGGGGCGGGAGGGGTACAGTCCGAGGAATTGGGGGGGGGGGAGGGGTACAGTCCGGGGATTTGGGGGGAGGGTCTGTGTACAGTCTGGGGATTTGGGGGGAGGGTCTGTGTACAGTCTGGGGATTTGGGGGGGGGGGTCTGTGTACAGTCTGGGGATTGGGGGGGGGGGGGTCTGTGTACAGTCTGGGGATTGGGGGGGGGAGAGGGTCTGTGTATAGTCTGGGGATGAGGAGGGAGGGTCTGTGTACAGTCTGGAGATTAGGGGGTACAGTCTGGGGATTGGGGCGGGGGATCTGTGTACAGTCCGGGGATTGGGGGGGGGGGGGGTCTGTGTACATAAGAGGCCAAGTGGACTTTTTCCTGGAAGTGGGGTCCGTCTGGGGGTACAGTCCAGGGATTGGGGGGGTCTGTGTTTACAGTCCAGGTATAGGGGTGTGTCTGTGTACAGGCCAGGTATCGGGGGGGCGGGGGGGTTCTGTCTACAGGCCAGGTATTGGGGGGGATTCTGTGCACAGGCCAGGTATCGGGGGGGCGGGGGGGCCTGTGTACAGGCCAGGTATCGGGGGGCGGGGGCCTGTGTACAGGCCAGGTATCGGGGGGGGGCGGGGGGCCCGGTCTGTACAGGCCAGGTATCGGGGGGCGGGGGCCCGGTCTGTACAGGCCAGGTATCGGGGGGCGGGGGCCCGGTCTGTACAGGCCAGTATCGGGGGGCGGGGGCGGGGGGGGGCCCGGTCTGTACAGGCCAGGTATCGGGGGGGGGGGGCCCGGTCTGTACAGGCCAGGTATCGGGGGGCGGGGGCCTGTGTACAGGCCAGGTATCGGGGGGGGGGGGGGTCGGTCTGTACAGGCCAGGTATCGGGGGGTGGGGGGGGTCAGTCTGCACAGGCCAGGTATCGGGGGGCGGGGGGCCTGTGTACAGGCCAGGTATCGGGGGGCGGGGGCCTGTGTACAGGCCAGGTATCGGGGGGTGGGGGGGGATCGGTCTGTACAGGCCAGGTATCGGGGGGCGGGGGCCTGTGTACAGTCCAGGTATCGGGGGGCGGGGGGGGTCGGTCTGTACAGGAACGGTTTCTATATATATATCCAGGTTGGTCCATTTAGTACATGTTTGCAGATGGCAGACGATTCCTGTGACAACACAATTATCGGTGGTCTTTTGGCGAGCCCTGTTGTGTCGGGGAGAACGTGGAGATCTTACAGGGGATGGGCCACCAGATCTTACTGGAAGCCTTCATCCAATGAAAAGTTCAGAGTGTTATTTAGGGCGGAGTTGTAGCGTGGTAGGGGGGAGTTGTAGCGGGGAGTTGTAGCGTGGTAGGGGGGAGTTGTAGCGTGGTAGGGGGGAGTTGTAGCGGGGAGTTGTAGCGTGGTAGCGGGGAGTTGTAGCGTGGTAGGGGGGAGTTGTAGCGTGGTAGGGGGGAGTTGTAGCGTGGTAGGGGGGAGGAGTTGTAGCGGGGAGTTGTAGCGTGGTAGGGGGGAGTTGTAGCGGGGAGTTGTAGCGTGGTAGGGGGGAGTTGTAGCGGGGAGTTGTAGCGTGGTAGGGGGGAGTTGTAGCGGGGAGTTGTAGCGGGGAGTTGTAGCGGGGAGTTGTAGCGTGGTAGGGGGAGTTGTAGCGGGGAGTTGTAGCGTGGTAGGGGGGAGTTGTAGCGGGGAGTTGTAGCGTGGTAGGGGGGGGTAGTTGTAGCGGGGAGTTGTAGCGTGGTAGGGGGGAGTTGTAGCGTGGTAGCGGGGAGTTGTAGCGGGGAGTTGTAGCGTGGTAGCGGGAGTTGTAGCGTGGTAGCGGGGAGTTGTAGCGGGGAGTTGTAGCGTGGTAGGGGGGAGTTTGTAGCGTGGTAGGGGGGAGTTGTAGCGGGGAGTTGTAGCGTGGTAGTGGGGAGTTGTAGGGGGGGAGTTGTAGCGTGGTAGGGGGGAGTTGTAGCGTGGTAGGGGGGAGTTGTAGCGTGGTAGGGGGGAGTTGTAGCGGGGAGTTGTAGCGTGGTAGTGGGGAGTTGTAGGGGGGAGTTGTAGGGGGGAGTTGTAGCGTGGTAGGGGGGAGTTGTAGGGGGGAGTTGTAGCGTGGTAGGGGGGAGTTGTAGGGGGGAGTTGTAGCGTGGTAGTGGGAGTTGTAGGGGGGAGTTGTAGCGTGGTAGGGGGGAGTTGTAGCGTGGTAGGGGGAGTTGTAGCGTGGTAGGGGGGAGTTGTAGCGGGGAGTTGTAGCGTGGTAGTGGGGAGTTGTAGGGGGGAGTTGTAGCGTGTAGGGGGGAGTTGTAGCGTGGTAGGGGGAGTTGTAGCGTGGTAGGGGGGGAGTTTGTAGCGGGAGTTTGTAGCGTGGTAGTGGGGAGTTGTAGGGGGGATTGTAGGGGGGAGTTGTAGCGTGGTAGGGGGGAGTTGTAGGGGGGAGTTGTAGCGTGGTAGGGGGGAGTTGTAGGGGGGAGTTGTAGCGGGGAGTTGTAGCGTGGTAGGGGGGAGTTTGTAGCGTGGTAGGGGGGAGTTGTAGCGGGGGAGTTGTAGCGTGGTAGGGGGAGTTGTAGCGGGGAGTTGTAGCGTGGTAGGGGGGAGTTGTAGCGGGGAGTTGTAGCGTGGTAGGGGGGGTGAGTTGTAGCGTGGTAGGGGGGAGTTGTAGCGGGGAGTTGTAGCGTGGTAGGGGGGAGTTGTAGCGGGGAGTTGTAGCGTGGTAGGGGGGAGTTGTAGGGGGGAGTTGTAGCGGGGGGTTGTAGCGTGGTAGGGGGGAGTTGTAGCGGGGGAGTTGTAGCGGGGAGTTGTAGCGTGGTAGCGGGGAGTTGTAGCGTGGTAGCGGGGAGTTGTAGCGTGGTAGGGGGGGAGTTGTAGCGGGGAGTTGTAGCGTGGTAGGGGGGAGTTGTAGCGTGGTAGGGGGGAGTTGTAGCGTGGTAGGGGGGAGTTGTAGCGGGAGTTGTAGCGTGGTAGGGGGGAGTTGTAGCGTGGTAGGGGGAGTTGTAGCGGGGAGTTGTAGCGTGGTAGTGGGGGAGTTGTAGGGGGGAGTTGTAGCGTGGTAGGGGGGAGTTGTAGCGTGGTAGGGGGAGTTGTAGCGTGGTAGGGGGGAGTTGTAGCGTGGGTTAGGGGGGAGGGGGTTGTAGCGTGGTAGGGGGGAGTTTTGTAGCGGGGAGTTGTAGCGTGGTAGGGGGGAGTTGTAGCGGGGAGTTGTAGCGGGGAGTTGTAGCGTGGTAGGGGGAGTTGTAGCGTGGTAGGGGGGAGTTGTAGCGTGGTAGGGGGGAGTTGTAGGGGGAGTTGTAGCGTGGTAGGGGGGAGTTGTAGCGTGGTAGGGGGGAGTTGTAGCGTGGTAGGTGGGAGTTGTAGGGGGGAGTTTAAGCGTGGTAGGGGGGGGAGTTGTAGCGTGGTAGGGGGGAGTTGTAGCGAGGCGGAGTTATACCCCCCCAATGGGATTGGTACCTTCTAGTGTACATCTCGGAGACTCTGCAGGTAGACATGCATGGAGTGACCTTCTGTTCTGTATCCCCCCCCAGGTCAGTCAGTGGTACGAGCTGGTGGTCTTCACAGCCAGTATGGAGATCTACGGTTCTGCTGTGGCCGATAAATTAGATAATAACAGAGACATCCTACAAAGGAGATTCTACAGACAGGTGAGCATGGGGGAGACCTGCACCCCTAGACCTTGGGCACCTCCGTTCTGGGGGGAGACCTGCACCCCTAGACCTTGGGCACCTCCGTTTCTGGGGGGAGACCTGCACCCCTAGACCTTGGGCACCTCCGTTCTGGGGGGAGACCTGCACCCCTAGACCTTGGGCACCTCCGTTCTGGGGGAGACCTGCACCCCTACCCCTCCGTTCTGGGGGAGACCTCACCCCTAGACCTTGGCACCTCCGTTCTGGGGGGAGACCCTGCACCCCGTTCTAGACCTTGGGCACCTCCGTTCTGGGGGGAGACCTGCACCCCTAGACCTTGGGCACCTCCGTTCTGGGGGGAGACCTGCACCCCTAGACCTTGGGCACCTCCGTTCTGGGGGGAGACCTGCACCCCTAGACCTTGGGCACCTCCGTTCTGGGGGAGACCTGCACCCCTAGACCTTGGGCACCTCCGTTCTGGGGGGAGACCTGCACCCCTAGACCTTGGGCACCTCCGTTCTGGGGGAGACCTGCACCCCTAGACCTTGGGCACCTCCGTTCTGGGGGGAGACCTGCACCCCTAGACCTTGGGCACCTCCGTTCTGGGGGGAGAGACCTGCACCCCTAGACCTTGGGCACCTCCGTTCTGGGGAGAGACCTGCACCCCTAGACCTGGGGCACCTCCGTTCTGGGGGGAGACCTGCACCCCTAGACCTTGGGCACCTCCGTTCTGGGGGGGAGACCTGCACCCCTAGACCTTGGGCACCTCCGTTCTGGGGGGGAGACCTGCACCCCTAGACCTTGGGCACCTCCGTTCTGGGGAGAGACCTGCACCCCTAGACCTTGGGCACCTCCGTTCTGGGGGAGACCTGCACCCCTAGACCTTGGGGCACCTCCGTTCTGGGGAGAGCCCTGCACCCCTAGACCTGGGGCACCTCCGTTCTGGGGAGAGCCCTGCACCCCTAGACCTGGGGCACCTCCGTTCTGGGGAGAGCCCTGCACCCCTAGACCTGGGGCACCTCCGTTCTGGGGAGAGCCCTGCACCCCTAGACCTTGGGCACCTCCGTTCTGGGGAGAGCCCTGCACCCCTAGACCTGGGGCACCTCCGTTCTGGGAGAGAGCCCCTGCACCCCTAGACCTGGGGCACCTTCTGGGGAGAGCCCTGCAACCCCCTAGACCGTTCTGGGAGAGCCCTGCACCCCCTAGACCTGGGAGAGAGAGCCCTGCACCCCTAGACCTGGGGGACCCTTAGACCTGGGGAGAGCCCTGCACCCCTAGACCTGGGACTTCTGGGGAGAGCCCTGCACCCCTAGACCTGGGACTTGGGAGTAGCTGGGGGGGAGAGCCCTGCACCCCTAGACCTGGGGGGAGAGCCCTGCACCCCTAGACCTGGGGGCAGCCCTGCACCCCTAGACCTGGGACCCCTGCACCCCTAGACCTGGGGCAGCCCTGCACCCCTAGACCTGGGGGGAGCCCTGCACCGATGGACCTGGGGCACCTCCGTTCTGGGGAGAGCCCTGCACCCCTAGACCTGGGGCACCACCCATAGACCTGTCCCTCCTCCATCCTCTGACCACATACAGGGTTCCTCTGGTGTCTGACTTGCTGCGTGTGTCCTGATTGGTCTCTCTCTCCCCGGCAGCACTGTACGCTGGAGCTGGGCAGTTACATTAAGGACCTTTCTGTGGTTCACAATGACTTGTCCAGTGTGGTTATCCTGGACAACTCTCCGGGAGCGTACAGGAGTCACCCAGGTAAGTGATCACATGTAATACACGTGTTTGGTGCCGGCCTTCTGGAAATTCTCAATCTCATCAGACATGTTGAACTCTGACCTGCAGATAATGCGATTCCTATCAAGTCCTGGTTCAGTGATCCCAGCGACACCGCCCTCCTCAACCTGCTTCCCATGCTGGACGCCTTGAGGTAGGTGACAGGAATACTGCAGTATATCATAGTCCAACCATTCTTCTTATACATTGGCTGCTGGTGGTCACATGACTTCATGTGAGGCCACCGGACTGACCCTGCAATGCTTCTAGCATTTATTGTATTGGTAATGTGTGATCACATGGTGTAACCGCGTCAGGACACGTCATTGCCCCTCACCACAACCGCGTCCACCAAGACAGCTTCCACCACTAAGGTCAGTCTGTCCCCCCAGTATAACTCCCTCCCCCTAGGCCAGTCTGCCCCCCCCTAGTATAATTCCCTCCCCCTAGGCCAGTCTGTCCCCCCCCCCCCACCAGTATAATTCCCTCCCCCTAGCCAGTCTGTCCCCCCTCCCCCTAGGTCAGTCTGTCCCCCAGTATAACTCCCCTCTCCCCTTAGGCCAGTCTGTCCCCCCAGTATAAACTCCCTCCCCTTAGGCCAGTCTGTCCCCCCAGTATAACTCCCTCCCCCTAGGTCAGTCTGTCCCCCCAGTATAACTCCCTCCCCTAGGTCAGTCTGTCCGCCAGTATAACTCCCTCACCCCTAGGCCAGTCTGTCCCCCCCCCCCCCCCCCCCAGTATAACTCCCTCCCCCTAGGCCAGTCTGTCGTCCCCCCAGTATAACTCCCTCCCCCTAGGCCAGTCTGTCCCCCCCCCCCCCCCTGACAGTATAATTCCCCCCCTCCCCCTAGGTCAGTCTGTCCCCCAGTATAACTCCCTCCCCCCTAGGTCAGTCTGTCCCCCAGTATAACTCCCTCCCCCTAGGCCAGTCTGTCACCACCCCCCCAGTATAACTCCCTTCCCCTAGGCCAGTCTGTCCCCCCCAGTATAACTCCCCCCCAACCCCCCCCCCCCCCACCCAGGCCAGTCTGTCCCCCCCAGTATAAACTCCCCTCCCCCTAGGCCAGTCTGTCCCCCCCCCCAGTATAACTCCCTCCCCCTAAGGCCAGTCTGTCCCCCAGTATAACTCCCTCCCCCTAGGCCAGTCTGTCCCCCAGTATAACTCCCTCCCCCTAGGTCAGTCTGTCCCCCCCCAGTATAACTCCCCCCCCCCCCCCCCCCAGGCCAGTCTGTCCCCCCCCAGTATAACTCCCCCCCCTAGGCCAGTCTGTCCCCCCCCCCAGTATAACTCCCTCCCCCTAGGCCAGTCTGTCCCCCCCCCCCCCCCAGTATAATCCCTCCCCCCTAGGTCAGTCTGTCCCCCCAGTATAACTCCCTCCCCCTAGGCCAGTCTGTCCCCCCCCGTATAACTCCCTCCCCCTAGGCCAGTCTGTCCCCCCCCCCAGTATAAACTCCCTCCCCCTAGGCCAGTCTGTCCCCACCCCCCCCAGTATAACTCCCTCCCCCCCCCCCCAGTCTGTCCCCCCCCTAGCCAGTCAGTATAACTCCCCCCCCCTAGGCCAGTCTGTCCCCCCCAGTATAACTCCCTCCCCCCTAGGCCAGTCTGTCCCCCCCCCCCCCCAGTATAACTCCCTCCCCCCCCTAGGTCAGTCTGTCCCCCCCCCGATATACACTCCCTCCAGTATAAACTCCCTCCCCCCTAGGCCAGTCTGTCCCCCCCCCCAGTATAACTCCCTCCCCCTAGGCCAGTCTGTCCCCCCCCCCCCCAGTATAACTCCCTCCCCCTAGGCCAGTCTGTCCGTCCCCCTCCCCCCCCTAGGCCAGTCTGTCCCCCAGTATAACTCCCTCCCCCTAGGCCAGTCTGTCCCCAGTAAACCCCCCCCCTAGGCCAGTCTGTCCCCCAGTATAACTCCCTCCCCCTAGGCCAGTCTGTCCCCCAGTATAACTCCCTCCCCCCTAGGCCAGTCTGTCCCCCAGTATAACTCCCTCCCCCTAGGCCAGTCTGTCCGCCAGTATAACTCCCTCCCCCTAGGCCAGTCTGTCCGCCAGTATAACTCCCTCCCCCTAGGCCAGTCTGTCCCCAGTATAACTCCCTCCCCCTAGGCCAGTCTGTCCGCCCAGTATAACTCCCTCCCCCTAGGCCAGTCTGTCCCCCAGTATAACTCCCTCCCCCTAGGCCAGTCTGTCCGCCAGTATAACTCCCTCCCCCCTAGGCCAGTCTGTCCGCCAGTATAACTCCCTCCCCCTAGGCCCAGTCTGTCCGCCAGTATAACTCCCTCCCCCTAGCCAGTATAACTCCCTCCCCCTAGGCCAGTCTGTCCGCCAGTATAACTCCCTCCCCCTAGGCCAGTCTGTCCGCCAGTATAACTCCCTCCCCCTAGGCCAGTCTGTCCGCCAGTATAACTCCCTCCCCCTAGGCCAGTCTGTCCGCCAGTATAACTCCCTCCCCCCACTAGGCCAGTCTGTCCGCCAGTATAACTCCCTCCCCCTAGGCCAGTCTGTCCGCCAGTATAAACTCCCTCCCCCTAGGCCAGTCTGTCCGCCAGTATAACTCCCTCCCCCTAGGCCAGTCTGTCCGCCAGTATAACTCCCTCCCCCTAGGCCAGTCTGTCCGCCAGTATAACTCCCTCCCCCTAGGCCAGTCTGTCCGCCAGTATAACTCCCTCCCCCTAGGCCAGTCTGTCCGCCAGTATAACTCCCTCCCCCTAGGCCAGTCTGTCCAGTATAACTCCCCCTAGGCCAGTCTGTCCGCCAGTATAACTCCCTCCCCCTAGGCCAGTCTGTCCGCCAGTATAACTCCCTCCCCCTAGGCCAGTCTGTCCCCGCCAGTATAACCCTCCCCCCTCCCCCTAGGCCAGTCTGTCCGCCAGTATAACTCCCTCCCCCTAGGCCAGTCTGTCCCGTCCAGTATAACTCCCTCCCCCTAGGCCAGTCTGTCCCGTCCGCCAGTATAACTCCCTCCCCCTAGGCCAGTCTGTCCCGTCCGCCAGTATAACTCCCTCCCCCTAGGCCAGTCTGTCCCCCCCCCCCCCCCCCCCCAGTATAACTCCCTCCCCCTAGGTCAGTCTGTTTCCCACCCAGTAATAATCCTTGCCTTCCAGGTCAGTCTGTCCCTGTCCCCCCCCCTCCCACCCAGTAATAATCCCTGCCCACCAGGTCAGCCTGTCTCCCCAGTAGAATTCTCTCGAGATCATCAGTCTGGCGGCCCCTCCCCCCAAGTAAAGTCACCTTCAGGTAAGTCTGGGCCCCCAGTAGAATCATCTCCAACCCTCCCCCCTTCCAGGTCCGTCTGTCCCCCTCCTCCAGGTCAGTCTGCCCCCCTCAGTAGAATTCCCTCCAGGTCAGTCTGCCCCCCCTCAGTAGAATTCCCTCCAGGTCAGTCTGCCCCCCCTCAGTAGAATCCCCTCCAGGTCAGTCTGCCCCCCTCAGTGGAATCCCCTCCAGGTCAGTCTGCCCCCCCTCAGTGAATCCCCTCCAGGTCAGTCTGCCCCCCTCAGTAGAATCCCCTCCAGGTCAGTCTGCCCCCCCTCAGTAGAATCCCCTCCAGGTCAGTCTGCCCCCCTCAGTAGAATCCCCTCCAGGTCAGTCTGCCCCCCTCAGTAGAATCCCCTCCAGGTCAGTCTGCCCCCCTCAGTAGAATCCCCTCCAGGTCAGTCTGCCCCCCTCAGTAGAATCCCCTCCAGGTCAGTCTGCCCCCCTCAGTAGAATCCCCTCCAGGTCAGTCTGCCCCCCCGCCCAGTAGAATCCCCTCCAGGTCAGTCTGCCCCCCCGCCCAGTAGAATCCCCTCCAGGTCAGTCTGCCCCCCCCCCAGTAGAATCCCCTCCAGGTCAGTCTGCCCCCCCCGCCCAGTAGAATCCCCTCCAGGTCAGTCTGCCCCCCTCAGTAGAATTCCCTCCAGGTCAGTCTGCCCCCCTCAGTAGAATCCCCTCCAGGTCAGTCTGCCCCCCCCCCAGTAGAATCCCCTCCAGGTCAGTCTGCCCCCCTCAGTAGAATCCCCTCCAGGTCAGTCTGCCCCCCCGCCCAGTAGAATCCCCTCCAGGTCAGTCTGCCCCCCCGCCCAGTAGAATCCCCTCCAGGTCAGTCTGCCCCCCCGCCCAGTAGAATCCCCTCCAGGTCAGTCTGCCCCCCCGCCCAGTAGAATCCCCTCCAGGTCAGTCTGCCCCCCCGCCCAGTAGAATCCCCTCCAGGTCAGTCTGCCCCCCCGCCCAGTAGAATCCCCTCCAGGTCAGTCTGCCCCCCTCAGTAGAATTCCCTCCAGGTCAGTCTGCCCCCCTCAGTATAATCCCCTCCAGGTCAGTCTGCCCCCCTCAGTATAATCCCCTCCAGGTCAGTCTGCCCCCTGCAGTAGAATCCCCTTCAGGTCAGTCTGCCCCCCCCGTAGAATCCCCTTCTGGCCAGTCTGCCCCCCCCCCCCCCCCCCAAGTAGAATCCCCTCCAGGTCAGTCTGCCCCCTGCCCAGTAGAATCCCCTCCAGGTCAGTCTGCCCCCTGCCCAGTAGAATCCCCTCCAGGTCAGTCTGCCCCCCCCCAGTAGAATCCCCTCCAGGTCAGTCTGCCCCCCTCAGTAGAATCCCCTCCAGGTCAGTCTGCCCCCCCCTCAGTAGAATCCCCTCCAGGTCAGTCTGCCCCCCCCCCTCAGTATAATCCCCTCCAGGTCAGTCTGCCCCCCCCTCAGTAGAATCCCCTCCAGGTCAGTCTGCCCCCTCAGTAGAATCCCCTTCAGGTCAGTCTGGCCCCCCCCCTCCCCCACCCCCGTAGAATCCCCTCCAGGTCAGTCTGGTCCCCCTCAGTAGAATCCCCTCCAGGTCAGTCTGCCCCCCTCAGTAGAATCCCCTCCAGGTCAGTCTGCCCCCCTCAGTAGAATCCCCTCCAGGTCAGTCTGCCCCCCTCAGTAGAATCCCCTCCAGGTCAGTCTGCCCCCCCTCAGTAGAATCCCCTCCAGGTCAGTCTGCCCCCCCTCAGTAGAATCCCCTCCAGGTCAGTCTGCCCCCCCTCAGTAGAATCCCCTCCAGGTCAGTCTGCCCCCCTGCAGTAGAATCCCCTGCAGGTCAGTCTGGCCCCCCTCAGTAGAATCCCCTTCAGGTCAGTCTGGCCCCCCTCAGTAGAATCCCCTTCAGGTCAGTCTGCCCCCCTCAGTAGAATCCCCTTCAGGTCAGTCTGGCCCCCCTCAGTAGAATCCCCTTCAGGTCAGTCTGCCCCCCCTCAGTAGAATCCCCTTCAGGTCAGTCTGGCCCCCCTCAGTAGAATCCCCTTCAGGTCAGTCTGGCCCCCCTCAGTAGAATCCCCTTCAGGTCAGTCTGCCCCCCTCAGTAGAATCCCCTTCAGGTCAGTCTGCCCCCCTCAGTAGAATCCCCTTCAGGTCAGTCTGCGTCCCCCTCAGTAGAATCCTCTCCAGGTCAGTCTGCCCCCCCCCCCAGTAGAATCCCCTCCAGGTCAGTCTGCCCCCCCCCCCCCCCCCCCCTCCTCAGTAGAATCCCCTTCAGGTCAGTCTGCCCCCCTCAGTAGAATCCCCTTCAGGTCAGTCTGCGTCCCCCTCAGTAGAATCCTCTCCAGGTCAGTCTGCGTCCCCCTCAGTAGAATCCTCTCCAGGTCAGTCTGCCCCCCCCCCCCCCCCCCCCCCCCCCCCCCAGTAGAATCCCCTCCAGGTCAGTCTGCCCCCCCAGTAGAATCCCCTCCAGGTCAGTCGCAGGGTAGTGACGGCACACAGATTACTATGCTTCAGTGTGTTCACTGTGTTCATTCAGGAAGGGGATGGTAGCCATGACATGCGGAGGGAGGGGATGGAGCATTGTGGGGGAGGGCCTATTTGGATGGCTAAATCCCTCTGTGGCCCGCAGCTGCATGGAAGCCACGGGGTGGTGGTGGACTCTGCAGCCTTACAGGGATTACTGTGTATGACAGGGAAGAGTGGGGCCCCTCCTTCCCCCGGGGCCCGTGTTCCCCGCACACACAATGAATGATACGCCACTGGTGGTCAGAGTACACTGGGTGGGACGCATCGTCCTCCATGGCGCCTTTTCTTGTGTTGTCACAATTGTTGAATGATGCAACTTTATTGATCCCCCCACTAATCCCATTCCTCTCGTCTCCAGGTTCACAGCCGACGTGCGCTCTGTCCTAAGCCGTAACCTTCACCAGCATCGACTGTGGTGACATTGAGCCCCCCGCGATCCCCCGTTCATCACCTCCCTTCCTCCGCGCCTTATTCCTGCTCCCCATCTGCAGACAGAGACTGTACTCCCCCACCCCCTCCGAGGAAGGACCCATCCCCCGGCCCCCCTTCTCTACCTCTAGGACATTTTATCACGGGGGGAGAGTGGTGACCATGAACTCTATGAATTCCCCCCCTCCGCCCCTTTTTTTCAGGGGCCGGTGCGTGCATGGGGAGACACGGAGTCTGGTTTTTAATTGTAGACTTTCTTGTATAAAGAGAATTATTTCAAACTGTGTTCCCTGATGTGTGTGTACGTGTGCTGATCGGTGGAGGCACGGCAGGCGGTGTGGTCACATGGGGGGGTGGAGCCTCCAAGTTCCCCCCGAATTGCTGACCTGTCTTCTTGGTCTCGGTGTTGGAGCAATGTCCATGTTCTCCTCAGGTAAGTCTCACCAAAGATGGACTTCATCTGGACGGTGCAGGCAGTGGCTGGACCTCTCTGCAGACTAAAGTGCGGTCCAAGTGCAGCGCAAGGAAGAGTCAGGGCCTCGGATGGGTGTATACTGCCGCCTACTGGAGGACTGGTCTCTGGCAAGTTGTGGGCCGGCCCATAGAAACCCTCCTCTACCCAGCAGGCATCAGTGTTTTGATAGTGTCCCCTGGGAGCTCTGCTGTTGCACTTGCCATCTTCGTAGAAATTATTTTCCTCATTTCACCAAATCACAGCTGCGTTTGATGACACCACCTTCAGAAGGCGGCTAGGTGCCACGTAAAACTAAAGCATGCCTAAGGGCGTGGCCCTCTGGAGGTGGGGAACCCCTCCCCCCAAATCTGCATTCAGCATCTGAAAGAGTTAGGACAGCCAGGTTTCTATCTTCTAGGTTTCGGTTCGGTCAGAATTCCTGCTACACTGCTGCTTGGCCTGGCCACTTATGAGCAGCTTTACCTTGGAGTGCTGGCCCTGGGCCCTGCTGGGTTGGACATGGAGGACTGGCCTGGAATGTGATCCTCTGGACTCTGCGTTGTGAAGCTTTCCAGACCTGAGTGTCCTCTGTTAGACGTAGAGTGCTTCTCAGGTCCAGAGCTCCCAATGTGCCTCTGTGAAAGCTCAACTTGTATGGCCAGTTGGGTTGAAGCACCGGAATGTACATCACCGTTCTGCACCTCCTGGGCACCTTTTCAGATTTCCCCATCTCCAGTACTGAGAGTTAAGGGATCAAGCACTTGTGTCATCAGCTGGGTGGAGTGGTGCATGTGTATGCTCTGCACCCCTTCCCACCATTCAGCTTAATAGAAGAACCATCCAGCTAAAGCTCCTGAAGCACCACAAGGATCCTTCATCTGATGCCTGCCTACAGGCACCCTTAGGCCACCTGAAACCCTCATCCACACCAGCTGCTCGGGTCTGAGAGGACTGGAGACTTCAAACTGGACCTAGTTGCTTGTCGCAGCATGTTTTCCCAAGGACCTGCCGCACAGTTCTGCTCCCATGGGTGACCTTGGCCTTTACTGTGGGGGTGTTTACACGGTTATCCCAGATAGAACCAACACCTGTATTCTGGGACCCGGGACCTCCTAACTGTGTGCCCAGTTACTGGAGCAGTCTGCCCACAGAGGCACTAAGCATGCTCTATCACAATCCCCTGCAGTCTGAGTCTGTGAATCCATCCAGGCCTGCCACCGCTCTCGCTATTTCTGATCCCAGCAGGTCTGTCTCAGGGTAGGTTTTATGAGTGACCACAGTCTCCTGTAGTTGCTTCAGATAATCCGGGGTTTTCATCCAGAGGAACAGCATGCCGTTACAGTCCTCGGGTCTTTTAGAGCTACTGCTGCAAAGACCTTTCCACTTTACCTGCTATTCCTCTGTTGATGGAAACACCCTGAAGGGTCCCGGGGCCACAACTGACAATGCGGTGGAGCATTTCCCCTTTTATAGAAGGTCCTTGTTACCCTTGGTAACATGGTTGATGGTGTGCTCACCTTTCAGGACTATGGGACTTCACTGAGCATTGAATTCCCCTCTTAGGTCCCAGTTGGAACTGACGGGTTTGGTCCTCCTTGTGTTGGCGGTCATCGTGATCTGTCAAACCGTCTTCGAACGAGTAGTCCATTAAAGCGGTTCTCTTCGTAGGCCCTTGTTTTCTTTAGATGTCTGGAGCGAGTTGTGTTCGTTGTGACAGCTTGTTACAATTCTCAAAACTTGTCTCACGGGTCCGATGTGTAGGACATGGTGACATGTATGGGAGGCTGGAGAGACATCTAAGGAACATCTGCTTCACTTGGCCTTCAAGGGGCCGCATTTCTTTAGATTTGCTATTTTCATAGTTATAATTGCCACAAGTGGGCACTCCGGCCCCAATGCAGGAGATTTGTAGGAAAGGTCGAGGAGCCCCACCCATTCCTTCCTCTATTTCATCCAGAAGTACTTGTAGTCCTTCAGAGCAAAACTCTCAGTCAGGCCATAGGGCTGGAAGCCAGAGGTCAGCTAACCTTTCTGCATGAGGGTATGCTTCTACGTCTACAAGTTGGGGGCTGAGTGTACCTCTAGGTGGGTCATTGGGTAGTTTTCCTCCCTTTTGAACGTTCAGGCCTCGGCCTCTTCCCCCCCCCCCCCCCCCCCCCCCCCCCCCCCCCCCCCCCCCCCCGTTTTTAGCTTGTTGGCCATAGTGTGTCATTGCCTTAGGCTGCTTCTCAGCAGTGAATTCCTGGGTTCTCCTGTTCCAGTGCAGGTGTGAACTTGGCATTGGGAGTTGTAACACTTTCCATAATTGCACACCTTTCAAATTATACATCCCCAGATTTTTTTTTTTTTAACCCCCCCAACTCCCCAGCATTCCCCCTCTCCAGAGGGTCCCCCACTTTACAGGATCAGCCAGGACTGGTTCCTACTGTTCCCTTCCCTGTAAAGAAGCGCCCTGGTATGGCTCATCAGTCTGTTGGGGACTCATTGCAGGTGTGTCCCCTCATACCTGTGGATCAAGCCTGGTCCCTCATAATTTTCTACTGGTATTTTGGAGGGAGTCCCTTGTGAGCGTACATTGTCCCTTGGGAGACCTTCATTGGACCTGATCTTCCTTTTGGGGCTGATCTGCAACCTATTACGTTTTCTCCAAACCCCTTACTGGATTAGGGGTCTAGTGGGCCTCCTGCTGGACTTTGGGCCGGGGGTCTAGTGGGCCTCCTGCTGGACTTTGGGCCGGGGGTCTAGTGGGCCTCCTGCTGGACTTTGGGCCGGGGGTCTAGTGGGCCTCCTGCTGGACTTTGGGCCAGGGGTCTAGTGGGCCTCCTGCTGGACTTTGGGCCGGGGGTCTAGTGGGCCCCCTGCTGGACTTTGGGCCGGGGGTCTAGTGGGCCCCCTGCTGGACTTTGGGCCGGGGGTCTAGTGGGCCCCCTGCTGGACTTTGGGCCGGGGGTCTAGTGGGCCCCCTGCTGGACTTTGGGCCGGGGGTCTAGTGGGCCCCCTGCTGGACTTTGGGCCGGGGGTCTAGTGGGCCCCCTGCTGGACTTTGGGCCGGGGGTCTAGTGGGCCCCCTGCTGGACTTTGGGCCGGGGGTCTAGTGGGCCCCCTGCTGGACTTTGGGCCGGGGGTCTAGTGGGCCCCCTGCTGGACTTTGGGCCGGGGGTCTAGTGGGCCCCCTGCTGGACTTTGGGCCGGGGGTCTAGTGGGCCCCCTGCTGGACTTTGGGCCGGGGGTCTAGTGGGCCCCCTGCTGGACTTTGGGCCGGGGTCTAGTGGGCCCCCTGCTGGACTTTGGGCCGGGGTCTAGTGGGCCCCCTGCTGGACTTTGGGCCGGGGTCTAGTGGGCCCCCTGCTGGACTTGGGGCCGGGGGGTCTAGTGGGCCCCCTGCTGGACTTGGCGCCAGGGGGTCTAGTGGGCCCCCTGCTAGACTTGGGGCCAGGGGGTCTAGTGGGCCCCCTGCTGGACTTGGGGCCTGGGGGTCTAGTGGGCCCCCTGCTGGACTTGGGGCCGGGGGTCTAGTGGGCCCCCTGCTGGACTTGGGGCCGGGGGTCTAGTGGGCCCCCTGCTGGACTTGGGGCCGGGGCTCTAGTCTAGCCTACACCCTAACGTGACAGAAGGTGAACGTCTCCTACAGTGTGCTGCAGTCGGGGTGTAGTGTACCTCCATCCTGGCCCAGCCTTGTAGGGTGCTCCTTGCACACCCAACCTCTTCATTCAGGCTGACTTCGGCGTCTGTACCCCTTGGTGGTTCTAATCTGTCTTTTTGGATTTTCTTGGGGGATATTCCAGTGTGAGATCTCTCCCTTATCCCTGATATCTCATGTGAGAGCCAATGGTTGGCCAGGCAGCCTCATTCTTATCCTGCTACCTGTCCATCACTAAATCCCAAGGGTCAGGTGTGTGAAACTTGGGCTGTTCCCTTGTAGACAGGCTGGCCTCCTTTTTTTGCCTCTAGAGATCTATGTTCCTGGGGCTTCACCCAGCGGATTTTTTCCTCCATACAGTGAAGGAAATGCATATTTGCTCCCCAGCTGATGGTGAATGTTCTCCCCTCACACAGAAATGATCGGTCTAACAATGGAATGTTCTCCCCTCACACAGAAATGATCGGTCTAACAATGGAATGTTCTCCCCTCACACAGAAATGATCGGTCTAACAATGGAATGTTCGCCCCTCACACAGAAATGATCGGTCTAACAATGGAATGGTCGCCCCTCATACAGAAATGATCGGTCTAACAATGGAATGGTCGCCCCTCACACAGAAATGATCGGTCTAACAATGGAATGTTCGGTGTAACACTGAGAGACAGAATACAACAACAAATTCAGCAGAAATGCGTCTAACAAATGATGACTGATCTGCATGTTCATGAGGGAAAGAAGGATTTGATCCCCTTCACAAAACATGACTTAGTACTTGGTGGCCAATCCCTTGTTGGCAATCACAGAGGTCAGACGTTTCCTGGAGTTGGCCCCCAGGTTCGCACACATCTCAGGAGGGATTTTGGCCCACTCCTCTTGGCAGATCCTCTCCAAGTCATTAAGGTTTGGTGGCTGACATTTGGCAACTCAAACTTTCAGCTCCTCCACAGATTTTCAATCAGATGAAGGTGTGGGAGACGGCTAGGCCACTCCAGGACCTTAATGTGCTTCTTCTTGAGCCGCTCCTTTGTTGCCTTGGCCGTGTGTTTTGGGTCATTGTCATGCTGGAACACCCATCCACCACCCATTTTCAATGCCCTGGCTGAGGGAAGAAGGTTCTCACCCAAGATTTGACGGTACATTGCCCCGTCCATCGTCCCTTTGATGCGGTGCAGTTGTCCTGTCCCCTTAGCAGAAACCCCCCTCCCCAAAGCAGAATGTTTCCACCACCATGTTTCACAGTTGGGATGGTGTTCTTGGGGTCATAGGCAGCATTCCTCCTCCAAACACGACGAGTTGAGTTGATGCCAAAGAGCTGGATTTTGGTCTCCTCTGACCACAACACTTCCCACCAGTCCTCCTCGGCATCATTCAGATGTTCAGTGGCAGACTTCAGACGGGCTGGACATGGGCTTTCTTGAGCAGAGGGACCGTGCGGGCACTGCAGGATTTCAGTCCTTGTCGGCGTAGTGTGTTACCAATTGTTTTCTTAGTGACTGTGGTCCCAGCTGCCTGGAGATCATTGACAAGATCCTCACGTGTAGTTCTGGGATGATTCCTCACTGTTCTCATGATCATTGACACTCCACGAGGGGAGATCTTGCATGGTGCACCAGACCGAGGGAGACTGACACTTGTTTTGTGTTTCTTCCATTTGTGAATGATTGCACCAACTGTTGTCACCTTCTCACCAAGCTGCTTGGCCATAGTTTGGTAGCCCAGTCCAGCCTTGTGTAGGTCTACCATCTTGTCCCTGACCTCCTTGGACAGCTCTTTGGTCTTTGCCATGGTGGGGAGTTTGGAATCTGATGGTTTGATGGCTCCTGTGGACAGGTGTCTTTTATACAGGTAACACAATGAGATTAGCAGCACTCCCTTTAAGAGACTGCTTCTAATCTCAGCTTGTTACCTGTATGAGAGACACCTGGGAGCCAGAAATCCTGCTGAATGATAGGGGATCAAATCCTTCTTTCCCTCATGAACATGCAAATCAGTCATCATTTGTTAGACGCATTTCTGCTGAATTTGTTGTTGTATTCTGTCTCTGTGTTACACCGAACATTCCATTGTTAGACCGATCATTTCTGTGTGAGGGGTGAACATTCCATTGTTAGACCGATCGTTTCTGTGTGAGGGGCGAACATTCCATTGTTAGACCGATCATTTCTGTGTGAGGGGCGAACATTCAACGTCAGCAGGGGGGCAAATACACATTTCCTGCACTGTGTGTCTGGTCTATGTCTTCCTTATTGGGTAGTTGTGTGGTTCCACCTGATTTTCAGGTTTGTTTTTTTTGTTCAGTCCCTTGGAGCATGCTCCGTGTGTGTGGAGCCATTCTTGGGTGGTGATCCTTTCTGTCCTGGTCTGAATATCAGGTTCATCCTCTATGGCCTCCTCTTCTTCTGTTCTGCTTTGGGTGTTGGTCCTTCTAGTAGTCTGGTGTTGGATGGCACCTGACCCATCTTGGCTCTTGCCCACCAAGTTGGCCTACTTTTTGGATGTTTTCTGATTTCTTGTCCATCAATGGCTGATGGTGAAATGGGATATTTTACATTTTATGAACATTACATTTTACAGGCTCTACTCAGACATTGAGGATTATGGAAAAGCCCTAGTTACATAGTTAGTCTGGCTGAAAAAAAGACAAGTCCTTCCAGTTCAACCATTAAAAAAAACAAAACTTATAATCCTACACCCACAGTTGATCCAGAGGAAGGCAAAAAAAAAAAAACTCAGCAAAGTACGATCCACTTTGCTCCTGCTGGGGGAAAAATTCCTTCCTGACCCCCCGAGAGACAATCGGATATTCCCTGGATCACCTTTCCCTATAAATGTTATATCCAGTTATATTCTGTGTATCCAAGAAAGGATCCAGGACTTTCCTACAGCAATCCACTGAGCTGGTCACAACCAACTCTGGAGGGAGTCTATTCCACATTCTCACAGCTCTTCTTCACAGTTTCATGTCTCATCCTTCCTTATTAAAAATGTATGCAGGGAGAAGTTCCGGCAAAACCGAAGCTCCACCCATCTGGTCCCAAAGAGGATTAATACATGCCACCACTGCAGAAACTGGACTTGATCTGGAACTGAAGTGTTTGATTCTGTGTTGGTTTGGGTCTACTCATGCTATCACAGAACCACATCAGAAACATGAAGGGAACTCAAAGATTATACAGTAAATACAAAAACCTTTTATTGAATGTAAAGCAGAGGACAGGAGATATGACTAACTGGGTTATGCTGCCACCTTTTGGCGATGGATGTGTCCCTGGGTGTCTTTTGAAGACCTTTTTTGGGATTCTTCCCACCACTCCTGACCTGTTCCTCTTAGCCCTACTTAGTCAGAGGTGGGCCTTATCTGTGCTGACAACCTGACCCCACATGCAAGAGCAGAGATGGCCTGTAATGTCTGCTGATTACTGCCTAGATACTGTGGCTGTGAGTGGTGTACAGCATACCCACTGATCTCACCAGGAGGATGCTCTGCAGGTCCAAGGAGTGATCTGCTGGAGGGGAGTAGAGTCACTAAAGGCCCTGCAGGGAAGCTCCCACTGTGATAGATGAAGATAGGGGATTGGAGTGTCTCTCTGTAAGTGGAGGTGTGCTAGTCCCCCTTGATAGTGGGCCATGGCCTTTGGAGGCTTTGTGGCAGTTTATCCCTGCAGAGTGCCATCATCACGTTCCATGATGGGGGTGGTTTGGTACAGCACATGATGCTGCCATCACGAACGTCTATTTCTGGCTCACAGAAGGACGTGTTGCTGGGCCTCTGGAACCCCCTTACTCATCACACAGAATTCATCCTGCATCAAGATCACCCTGGTTCCTACTCTATTCAGCCTCAGTGATTCCTACCTGTCTGGGCATAGCAAGGACTGGGACACTTGTCTTTGTGGGGGGATGAATTGCCACACAGGTGTTCTGGCTTAGGCTGACATTCCTTCCAGCAGAGTGGCTGCTTCCCTCTGAGGTACATAGGCCTATTAACACTTGGCAAGCCAAGGCCTTGCTCAGATGGAGAGGTGTGGAAAAAGACAATGGAATGGTTTTCTCCATCTGTTGACCTGCCTATTTCCTACTTGGAGAAGACCCTGACAGTCCTGGTGGATCAAGTCCTGGTGGATCAACGATGGTACAGATAAAAAGATGGAGGCCTGCATTAAGACATTCTGTTTTTCCCATAGGAATGGCCTAAGACGGTGTCAAGTCAAAAAGGAGTGGTGCCTTTGGAATCCAAGAATATTATTTTGTAAGTGACTAGCCTCGGCCTCAAAGCAAAAGCCCACATCTCCGTTCCATACGTAGAACTGGACAACTAAGCCATCTGCTTCTGGAGCAAATCCTCCTTACAGTGAAAGCATGCCTTTACTCACATGGCTTGGGTGACATTTATTGGCCTTTGGGAGTGCTTGCTCCCGGGAAGTTGCGAACAACTGGGTCTGCAGCATGATGTCCAGAGGCTCCAAGCTGGAGTTTCACTGCTTCCCCCTTTACGTGCTCAAGGGAATTGTCTGAGCCAGGGAAAAAAAAAAACAAAACATCAAAGGAGGGACAAAAAGTCCTGCTGCTCGAGAGCAAAGGTCATATTCCAGCTCTTTCTACAGTGCACATTCCCAGAGTGGAAAATTGGTACCAGCAAAAGGGGGTCCTACAATGTATTGACTCCGGGGGGGGGGCTGAATACAAATGCCGCCACACTTTTCACACATTTATTGCTCACAAATGATGGAAACCATTTCTCATTTTCCTTCCACTTCACAATTATGTGCTACTTTGTGTCGGTCCATCACATCCAATCCCAATACATACATTGAGGGTTCTGGTTGTAACATGACAAAGTGTTGGACGTTTCAAGGGGGAGGGGGACTTTTTCAGCCAGGCACTGTATGTATATGTGTGTGTGTGTATATATGTCTCAAGGAGGCTGTGCAGAATCACAATGTATTTAGGCTTCTTCAGGGGTACAATATGAAGATGGCCATCTTCCTGAGATATATACTTTGTTGTTTTCAGTGAGCAGCTTTAATACCAGGAACATGTGGTTCTGCACTCTTAGTGGATCCCTGGAATCCACTGACTTTGCTGAACAGCACACTGGCACCAAGTGTCCTCTCCTTACATTGGAGTTTGCTGGGGACCCTTCCTGGTCTAACAAAAATCTTTCCTGGGTGGTTGGGGCTCACTGGGTGATCCTTCCTTGTTGGCAGATGCTCGCTGGGTGATCCTGCCCGATTGGCAGATGCTCGCTGGGTGATCCTGCCCGATTGGCAGATGCTCGCTGGGTGATCCTGCCCGATTGGCAGATGCTCGCTGGGTGATCCTGCCCGATTGGCAGATGCTCGCTGGGTGATCCTGCCCGATTGGCAGATGCTCGCTGGGTGATCTTGCCCGATTGGCAGATGCTCGCTGGGTGATCTTGCCCGATTGGCAGATGCTCGCTGGGTGAACCTGCCCGATTGACTGGGGCTTGCTGGAAGATTTTCTGGTTGGTTGAGGCTCGCCGAGTGATCCTTCCTGGTTGATTTGGGGCTCACTGGGTGATTCTTCCTCATTGGTAGATACTCACTAGGTGATCCTTCCTTGTTGTTTTGGGGCTCGCTGAGTGATCCTTTCTTGTTGGTTGATCCTTTCTTGTTGGTTGATGCTCGCTGGGTGATCCTTTCTCATTGGTTGGGGCTTGCTTGATGATCCTTCCTCATTGATGGAAACTCATGGAGTGACACTTCCTGGTTGGTTTGGGGCTTGCTGCTAGATCATTTCTGGTTGGTTGGGGCTCACAGTGATCCTTCCTTGGTGGATACTCACTAGGTGATCCTTACTTGTTGGTGGACACTTGCTGGGAGATCCTTTCGCATTGGTTGGGGCTTGCTTGACGATCCTTCATTGGTGAATACTTACTGGGTGATCTTTCCTGGTTGGTGGATGATTCCTCTGCATTCAATGATCTTTTTTTTATTATCTAAACTCCTCCCAATTTTCTCTGAAAATGAAGGACAAAGCTCTTGCAATGATTACCAGGAAGAAGGAAGGTTTGTTTGAAAGGAGAATGTATGTACCTGGATAGCTCCTGCGATGAGTCCTGTCGGCTCATCGTTTAGTAAATGTTATAACTTATTCCTGCATAATGTGAGTTCTTCTGGCACTAGAGTCCTTATAGAGGAGATGGATGGAGTACCACGGAACCACAGAGGAGATGGATGGAGTACCACGGAACCACAGAGGAGATGGATGGAGTACCACGGAACCACAGAGTCGGGAACACACAATGGTCTCACCTATGGTATCTTCCATCACTCGGTTTCCTCTTGCCCAGTCATAGTACACCACCAGTCTCTCAAGCAATCCTCACAACAATGTGTAGAGAAACTCAAACCATACCTGTAGTGTATTCTAGCCTATCGGTCTTTTAGATTTGGTGATTTCTTTTGTTCCCCCCTCTCCCTTTCATTTTCACTTGGTGAGCTTGCTAGTAGCCCACTTCCTGTCCCATGGTCACCATGTCCCCTCATCATATTGTAGCTATGGCAGAGCAGTGTTGGCAGCCTTGGATAGAACTACATCCTGAACTACATTGTGATGTAGTCCATGCAGGTCAACCAGACAGACTAAAGCAGCCTTTCTCAACCTTTTCAACGCAGAGGAACCCCTGACATAACTTTCCGGTCTCAGGGAACCCCGGCTAAATATAACTATCTACAATTCCTGACACATTAGTGTGATGGTCAGAGGGAAGAATGCTCCTTACATTTAGGGTCATTGGGAAGATCTACCCCCTTACAGATTGCTAAAACAATCAATGGTGGCAGTGGGAACTTACCTGAGAGGCAAACATTGCTCATGGAACCCCTGGCAACATCTAGAGGAACCCTAGTTAAGAAACCCTTGTCTAAAGCAATGCAGTCTTTAGTATGAGTGATCCCCAACATGACAAAGCTTCAGCCTCCAGGACTTCACAGGCCAGCCCTGCTGTGGTAGTCTATATGCTCTTTACGAGGAAGAAGGAGCCATCCAGGACTTCTGAAATCACTGATGGATTGCTTCAGCCAAACGTATTGAAGGGAAATATGTCAGCAGCTATGTCTGGCCTTCCCCAAACGCCAACTATCTTGTTGTTCTGGTGGCTTTAATACTTGGAATCACTGAGACGGAATAAGCATGTAAGCAGTGAAATCAACGCTTGAGGAGCATACTAGTTCCAGATCCTTAAAGCTCAAAGTAGCCATGGGGTCTGTATGAGAGCCGGGCATGTAGCATTTTTAGAAGTAGAGGTGATCAGTATCGAGTCAAAACTAAAACAAAAACCCATCTAAGGGCTTAGTAGGACAATACATGTACCTCACCAGTGTTGTATACAGGAGTTCTCACAACCGCCCTTTTGTCATAAAAACATATTTTATTTTGTACAAAATGTAAAAAAAACACAATAAAATATGCATAAATATTTAAATCACACTTTGGATGCTTCGGCAAATGTCTACGCGTTTCACAAAAATGCCGCTTCTTCAGGACATACAGTGAGGAACAGAAGTATTTGAACACCTAAGAAACAGCAAGAATTCTGGCTCCCAAAGACCTGTTACTGCACCTTTATAAAGTCCCCCTCTACTCCACTCATTCATCTCACTTAGTAGCACCTGTCTGAGCTCTTTACAGACACCTGTCCACCCCACAGTCAGTCAGATGCCAACTACTACCATGGGCAAGACCAAAGAGCTGTCAAAAGACACCAGAGACAAAATTGTGGACCTCCACAAGGCTGGAAAGGGCTACGGGGCAATTGCCAAGCAGCTTGGTGAAAATAGATCAACTGTTGGAGCAATTGTTAGAAAATGGAAGAGGCTAAAGACGACTGTCAGTCTCCCTCGGACTGGGGCTCCATGCAAGATGTCTCCTCGTGGGGTATCACTGATGATAAGAAAGGTGAGGAATCAGCCCAGAACTACAAGGGAGGAGCTGGTCAATGACCTGAAGAGAGCTGGGACCACAGTTTCAAAGGTCACTGTCCGTAGAACACTACGCCATCATGGTTTCCAATCATGCATTGCACGGAAGGTTCCCCTGCTCAAGTCATCACATGTCCAGGCCCGTCTGAAGGTTCCCCTGCTCCAGTCATCACATGTCCAGGCCCGTCTGAAGGTTCCCCTGCTCCAGTCATCACATGTCCAGGCCCGTCTGAAGTTTGCCAATGACCATCTGGATGATCCAGAGGAGGCATGGGAGAAAGTCATGTGGTCAGATGACACCAAAGTAGAACTTTTTGGTCTAAACTTCACTCGTCGTGTTTGGAGGAAAAAGGATGAGTTGCATCCCAAGAACACCATCCCTACTGTGAAGCATGGGGGTGGTAACATCATGATTTGGGGGTGCTTTTCTGCGAAGGGGACAGGACGACTGCACTGTATTAAGGAGAGGATGAATGGGGCCATTTATTGTGAGATTTTCAGCAACAACCTCCTTCCCTCAGTCAGAGCATTGAAGATGGGTGGTGGCTGGGTCTTCCAACGTGACAACGACCCGAAGCACACAGCCAGGAGAACCAAGGAGTGGCTCCGTAAGAAGCATATCAAGGTTCTGGAGTGGCCTAGCCAGTCTCCAGACCTAAATCCAATAGAACATCTTTGGAGGGAGCTGAAACTCCGTGTTGCTCAGCGACAGCCCCGAAACCTGACAGATCTAGAGGAGATCGGTGTGGAGGAGTCGGCCAAAATCCCTGTTGCAGTGCAAACCTGGCCAAGGACTACAGGAGACGTCTGACCTCTGTAATTGCAGACAAAGGCTTCTGTACCAAATATTAACACGGATCTTCTCAGGGGTTCAAATACTTCTGTTCAGCAGTGCGAGACAAATACATTCTTTACAAATCATACAATGTGATCTCCTGAATTCTGTCCTCAGAGTGGGAATCCCCTGCAATGTGATTTCCTGAATTCTGTCCTCAGAGTGGGAATCCCCTGCAATGTGATCTCCTGAATTCTGTCCTCAGAGTGGGAATCCCCCACAATGTGAATGTCAGACCCTCCATGATGGAGAAGTGGGAGAACCTGCAGAATCGCAGGGGGTTCACGTACTTCTGTTCCTCACTGTTAGGAGAGGCCATATTCCACCTACCAGGCTGGTACATAAATACCAACTCGGAGTGATAGCTGAGTTCTCACCAGGACCCCAAATCCTATTAAGGGCAAATAAAATCACACAGGAGGCAGCCACTAAGGAAATGTTGGGACCACAACCTATTGCAACCCATCCAGGTAAAGGATTTTTTCCCAAATCATCATTTTTGGATGCTGGCCTGCATCCCAGAGTGTAAATTCCCCAACTTCAAATTTCCGAATAGGTCTTCCCAGGAATTACAGCACAGCCAAATCTGCATCCCACCAGTAGCATATCGCCAGATCTCTACCCCTTCCCCCAGGTAGGGGGGGACCTGGTGAGGGCACAACTACTCCTCTGACTTGGTATTTATGTCCCAACCTGATAGACAGAATTTGGCCTCTTCTCTTCTTATCCCGTTGACATGAAAATGGCTATTTCTATTTCTACCCAGGAGAACTCCTAATGCTGGTGAGGTACATTTTAGAGTCCTACTTACCACTTAGAGGGGTTCTTACTTCCTTTTTTTTTTTTTTAAAACTAGTGCCAGGTACCTACCAGTGTTTGTAGGAAGTAATATTGGGTCCTAATCATGTGATATACATAGTATTCAGTCCACATGTATCTTAGCACATGTTTCCGGTAGGAGCAGCCATTTTGGCACCTCAGAAATTGTGATTTATCTGTTACAGGTACTTGCACTCACCGGCCACTTTATTAGGTCCACCTTGCCAGTGCCAAGAAAACCTCTCCCAGATCCACCACACCATGATACCACCACCCCCAGCCTGAACCATTGATACAAGGCAGGATGGATCCCCCACACCATGACACCACCACCACCAGCCTGAACCATTGATACAAGGCAGGATGGATCCCCCACACCATGACACCACCACCACCAGCCTGAACCATTGATACAAGGCAGGATGGATCCACCACATCATGACACCACCACCAGCCTGAACCATTGATACAAGGCAGGATGGATCCCCCACACCATGACACCACCACCACCAGCCTGAACCATTGATACAAGGCAGGGTGGATCCCCCACACCATGACACCAGCACCACCAGCCTGAACCATTGATACAAGGCAGGATGGATCCCCCACACCGTGACACCACCACCACCACCAGCCTGAACCATTGATACAAGGCAGGATGGATCCACCACACCATGACACCACCACCCCCAGCCTGAACCATTGATACAAGGCAGGATAGATCCACCACACCATGACACCACCACCAGCCTGAACCATTGATACAAGGCAGGATGGATCCCCCACACCATGACACCACCACCAGCCTGAACCATTGATACAAGGCAGGATGGATCCCCCACACCATGACACCACCACCAGCCTGAACCATTGATACAAGGCAGGATGGATCCCCCACACCATGACACCACCACCACCAGCCTGAACCATTGATACAAGGCAGGATAGAGATTTTTATTTAAGGATACATATCTATCCTTAACTTATATATAAAAGTACAAAAATATAATAAATAAATACAAAACTAAACAAAGAAACTGAAAAAGTCCCAACAACCCCTGTGGGAGAAATAATAAACAAAGAACATAAATTCAGCCTGATGGCCATAAACTCAAAGTCCAGCTCCTGGAAGAGAAACCAAACACGTATAAATATATACATATATGTACCTCAGCCTATATGGCCAGAGTCCAAGTCCTGAAAAGGAACCTCAAAATAATGGCCTCTACGGCCCAACATAAAAGTCCATAACCTGGGGGGAAAAACAAACTATATACAATATATATATACAAGGCCTCTATGGCCGAGACCAAAAAAATGATAGAAAGGCCTTTATGGCTCAAAACATGAAACAGAACCATCTGCAATTTCCATATATATCCACTGCTTACGGCCTATATGGCCTAACTATACACAGACCAAACTTCACCTCACTATTATGTACACCACGGGGGAGGGCTAAGGAACCCGCAGATCTTCCACGTCTGACCCATACAACCTACCATGCAAAAGGCTACCAAAAAGACCGAAACGCAAAAGCTAGGCAGTGCAAGAGGCAGAAAACAGGGACAGTTCCCATCACCCGAGATCAACAGACCGCAGCAACAGGCTTGATGTTCCTCCACGCCTCCATCCAAGCCCTACGCCGCAGACTGTCTTTCTCAAGACCCCGAATTTTCCCAACCTCACCAAGGATGTCACTCACCACCACCTGAACAGGGAGGACCTTCTGCCGAATGGAGACCTGACACCGTGCCATCCAAGTGTAGTAACGGACAACTAAGCTGACTAGAAACAAGGTGTCCAAATCAAAACCCATGCGACTCTCGAATGCTCCATACACCCACTCCGCATACGACATGCGATGGAGGAAAGGAACACCCAGAGACCCTCCCACCTGTTTATACACCTCTACGTTAAAGGGGCACTGAAGCAAGAAGTGGTCCATAGTCTCCACTTCACCCCCACACTCTGACCTCGGACAACCACGGTCATCCGGAGGACAGTACTTCAGGTTACCCCTCACATAGAGCCTGCCGTGGAAGGCGAGCCAGGCCTGGTTCCGCAACTTCAGGGGGATCCACTCCAGATTTATCAACCGCAAACCCTCCCTCATAACATGGCCCGGGCAATCTCTCAAGGCCAGCGGCGCATGGAAAGCAGATGCCACAATCCTCTCACCCAGAAGCCTCCTAGGGAGCGACCGGACCTTCTCTGCAGTCACATGCCACCACCGGAGTAACTTCAGACATGGGGCCACATAAGCCGGGAGCTCACCAGGCTTGACCCGCAGGCTTCTCACTGGCCCACCTCTCTCCCAACTGTGCAGAAAGGGTCCAAACCAGATCCGGAACAGTCCTACCCATGCAGGCGGTCTCTCTGCCAGCATGTTACCAAAGTTATGTTTCAAGAACATCAGAGAGAAAAAGACCACCGGGTTGACCATACCTAGGCCACCCTCCCACCTGGATGAGTAAGTCACGTCCCTCTTGACGAGGTTCAGCCGACTCCCCCATAACATCTGGAAGAAACAGCTATAGATCCTCTTATAGAGCGATTCTGGCAAGAGGCAAATGAAGCTGACATACAGAAAGACGGGGAGCAGGAAAGTCTTGATCAAGTCAACCCTTTCCCTCAAGGAGAGCCGCCACCCCTTCCAGCATCTCACTTTGACCTCGGCATCCGACAGCTTGGATTCCCAATTTTGCTTGTTGTAATCAGCAGGGCCAAAATTGATGCCCAACACTTTGATGTTCGGCTGAGGCCCTGGGAAGGTGTCCAGGAGTGAGAAGCTCTCACCCTCCCTGCCCATCCAGAGAACTTCACATTTGTCCTGATTGACCTTGGAACCTGATGCCTCGGCATACTGATCCATTACTGAAACCACCTCCTGCGCCTCCTCTGGTCCAGAAATGAAAACAGAAACGTCATCAGCATAAGCCACAACTCTCAAAGGCGGATCTCCAGTGGCACCCACCGGCACCCCGCTCACCGCCCCGCCATCTAGCCTCCTGACGAAGGGGTCGATGGCAAAGGCATAGAGCAAGGGACTCAGCGGGCACCCCTGGTGCACCCCAGATCCAACCTCAAAGGGCTGCCCAACCCAACCTTTCACCAACATGAAGCTCTCAGCCCCTTGGTACAATGTCTTCAACCAGCCAATGAACCTCCCCTCCAAACCATACCGGTCCAGGAGATGCCAGAGGTACTTGTGATCAACTCGATCAAAGGCCTTTGCCTGATCCACCGCCAGCAAGTACTTTCCCCATCCTTCAGCCTTACATCGCTCCAGAGCCTCCCGGAGAGCTAACACCGCTGTAAAAGTACTCCTGCCCTGGACCGAGCAATGCTGCTGAGGAGAAAGCAAACTGTCTGCCACTGACAAGCGCCAGAACAAGATCTTCGCCAGAACCTTTCTATCGACATTGAGGAGGCTGATGGGGCGCCAGTTCTCAATAGCCGAAGGATCCTTACCCTTTGACAGGAGGATAACTGCAGACTGTCTCATGGAAGGAGGGAGAGATCCCTCATCCAGACAGCTGTTATACACTTCCGTGAGACGAGGAGTGCCAGGCAGGACTTAAAAGCCTTAAAAAATTCAGCTGTCAGACCATCTGGCCCAGGAGTCTTCTTAATGGCCAGACTATCAATCGCTCTGGACACCTCTTCTGCAGTAATCTCCCCAGTCAAACTCGCCACAGGGACATCACTGTCCAGACCAGGCGTGGATTCCAAAAAGCTCAACATCCCTGTCCGGTCAAAGTGCTTCTCACTCAGTAAATCTGCATAAAAGGACCTGGAGACCTCCAGGATCTCTGACCTGGATTTAGTCAGGGACCCCGTACTATCCCTCAGAGCAGAGATCATCTTAACTACTGCACTCCGTTTGCGATTCTGGAAAGGGTTGGGCGAGTGGTATTTCCCATAATCCCTCTCCAGAACCAAAGAGGCACGCCGATCATACTGGAGTTTCCTAAGGAGAAGCTTCGCCTCCGAGATTGCCCCCGAATCTCCACCGCTAGAAACAAGGCGGTCGAGCTTCCTCCGCAACCGCTGGTAGACGTTATACTGTTTAAACTGCCGTCTCTTACCAACGGCCTTGAAAAACCTGCTGATCCGCACTTTGGTGAGCTCCCACCACTCAGACTTACTGCTGCAGAAATCCAGCACCGTCTCCTGCGCCTGAAAGAACTCCTCGAAAGATCGTCTCACCTCCTCGTCCTCCAGCAGAGACGAATTCATCCTCCAGATGCCCTTTCCTCTCAGCGGCGTGTCTGAAATATTCAAGGTGACAGATAGCATAAGGTGATCGGAAAACTCCACCGCCCGACACTCAGGTGCCGAGAAGGCAGAGTTCTCCTTCAAAAAAAACCTGTCTATCCTACTCTGGCTATTACCTCTCCTATAGGTGAAACCCGTGCCATCTGGGACACTTTGAATCCAAGCGTCAACCAGACCTGCCTCCCTGACTATAGCATTTAGAAAAACGCTGTCATATCCCAGCCTGTCAGTGAAGCCTCTCCTGTCCTTGGGCCTAGTAATGGTGTTAAAATCACCTCCAAAGACTACCAGCCGGGATGTAAAGAGGTAAGGTTTAATCCTCGCAAAGAGGTTCTTCCTGTCCCACTTGGACTGTGGGCCATAGATATTGATGAGCCGGAGCTCTTGCCCCCTTTACGAGAACATCCAGAATCAGACATCTTCCGATCTCTACCTCAATTATCCGCCGACACGTTACCATGCCGGTAAAAAGCATTGAGAGGGACGTTTCTTAACCCTCCTCCTGACTTTTTTAGCAAGGTCCCTTACACGCTTCAGGGGCCCTCTCGCCTCCTCATCCTCCATCAGAGAAGTGGGATCAAACTCACCCTCCTCCCCCGATAGAGCCCCAAACCGGTTTTCCAGGGCCACCTCCCCCACCTCCAGAGAGGAGACTGACCCCGCAGAGGATAGTACAGGCCTATGCCTACCCCCAGACACCTGGGACCACCCCTCCTCCTCCTGAGCCCCTACCGGGACAGAACCCTGGGACTCCTGAGGCCCCTTACCAGGCTTCTCCCTCCGCAAAAAGGCAAGAGAACAGGGGGAGCGGCCACAACTACGCTAGACCTGGCCTCCACCAACCCAGCCCCCCTAGCAGCCTCCCTCAGCTGTTTCTTGTTCCTAGGAGGAGGGACAGGCATGCCAGAAGGGGCGACAGAGGACACAACCGGGGCAGATGGGGCAGAGACCAAAGAAGCCTCAGCAGCCTCCACCTCCCCCACCAGGGTAGCTGCCAAAGCAGAAGCAGCCCTCACTAACTCCTCCCCCACCTCCTCCGCATCCATGCGGGAAAACTCAGCTGCCAATTCTCCCACAGGGAGGTTATGGAGGGCTTCTGGGCACCAGTTGTACGAGTGCCCCTCCGTACCACAGAGGTTGCACTTGATGGTATTGCAATCTCTTGCCAAGTGCCCTATCTCCTGGCAGAGAGAACAACGTACGACTGGGCAGGTGGCAGCAAAATGCCCCTTAGCCCCGCACCGGTGACAGACCCTCGGCTGGCCAGGATAGAAGATAATTAACCAATCCTTCCCCAAGAATGCAGAGGAGGGGGGTCAAACCCACCCACCTGGGGCTGGACACAAAAGTGGCCTCATACCGCTGCCAAAATATATCGAGTTGATCCGGCCGCATGAAAGAAACATCATCATATTCCCCGGTCCCAACCGGGGCGATAAAGGCAAAAATTTCACTTGCCCAGAACCCCATCTCCAGGATTTGGTCGATTACTTCCCTCCTACTAAGGGGGGGACCCTCCCCTGTCCACTCAATTTGGACTACATTATGCCTGGCTGCTACAGTGGGTAGGTTGCCTGCCCTTGCCCTGGCTGACCACATGGGCACTGGACCACCCCTAACCGCCGCGGAGTAGCTCAGCACGGGCTTAGGGACACTAATACCAGGGGAGCCTGCTTCAGGAGGAACCACTGCACTGGCAGCCAAGACAGGGGGCACAGGTTGTGAAACAACGGGACCCCGGGGAGCTGGAAGGTGGGCATCACTCACCCGGGCAGGGCCCACCTGGAGCCCACCTGGACTTGACCCACAGGAGCCTGTACTAGGGGCTCAGAAGACAAATCCCCCTGAGGAGTAGTATGAGGCTGTATTCCCGCAGCCGTCACATCCCCCGAGGGGGCGGGACTAGAGGAGACCCCTAGTCAGGATCGAGGGGCGGACCTGCGCCCCTGACACTTCAACAGACATAACATTTGTCACCCCATGTCCGAGAATACCTCACCAGTCCCGGCAGCAGAGTCCTGTCCATTGTGTCCTGAGGGAAGTTCCCCAGCCTTAGCCAGCACCTCCTGCGGAGTATGACCCAGCCGCACGAACGCGGCACGCTCCCTGGCCACCAGCTTGGCGGATTGCGCGGGATGACGTTACTTCCTGCGTCCACTTCCTCCTCCTTGGACGAAAACTGGAAGTCCGCGTAACGCAGTTCCGGTCCTTCCTCCACCGTAAACTGGAGCTCGCCTGCCAGCTCCGCCTCCTCTATCCGTGTTCCCTAATCCGTGGGATGCTGCCCAGGGGGGAGGGCTCTGATGATTCCGCAACTGCACGCTCCTCCATATCGGGCCTAACCTCTTCCTCCACCGACACAGCGGGCTCAGCCAGCCCGTCTCCTATCACCATCCTCTGACAACTCCACTGCAAGATCCTCCACAGATGAGACCTCCTCCACCGGGCCCCGCACTGCCGCTACCCTGCGGCTACTCGCGGCCTTGAACTTGGCCTCATTAAGATATCACTCACTAAGGGCCCCACTCTTGCGCTGCAACGTCAAAACGTATCGCTCCTGCTGGGACACTTGGAGCTCCTATGCCTCCAGGCCTGGCTTCATCGCCTGCCTCTTGGAGGACCACACGCGTAAATAAGAGGTCCGCAGCTTCTTTAAATCAAGGGACAGCTTCTTAAGCTTTGCCCCCTCTTGCTCCACTAGCCTGATCCGAGCAGCCACACGCTCCCTGTATTGGGAGTAGGTCTCCCCCATCTTTGGGCCTGTTCCCAGGTCCTCCACTGCTGGGATTCGGAGGCCTACTAGGTCTGGGGTACTAACCTTGCTGGACCCAGGCTCAGGTCCCTCCTTCCTGCCTGGGCTGGGCACTTGGGGTCCCAAGCTTTGGGGCCTTCTCCTCTTCAGGACTAGGCCCAGGGCCTTCCATCCTGTTTGGGCTGGATAAGTCACCTGAGGTTCCAGGCTTTGGGGCCTTCAGGCCAGCAGAACCAGGCCCAGGGACCGACATCCCACTTGGGCTGGGTTGGGGCAGGCAAGCCCCAGGTTTTTCAGGCCCTCCTGCAGCTCAGCAAAGCAGCTACACACACAGCCTCTCCTCACAGATTCCGGAAATGACACACCTGCTGTGTGGGCTGCAGTACCAGTGCTGGCCAGCGGGTCACAAGGCAGGATGGATCCCCCACACCATAACATCACCACCACCAGCCTGAACCATTGATACAAGGCAGGATGGATCCCCCCCACCATGACACCACCACCACCAGTCTGAACCATTGATACAAGGCAGAATGGATCCACCACACCATGACACCACCACCACCAGCCTGAACCATTAACACAAGGCAGGATGGATCCACCACACCATGACACCACCACCACCAGCCTGAACCATTGATACAAGGCAGGATGGATCCACCACACCATGACACCACCGCCACCAGCCTGAACCATGGATACAAGGCAGGATGGATCCACCTCACCATGACACCACCACCAGCCTGAACCGTTGGTATAGGGCAGGATGGATCCACCACACCATGACACCACCACCACCAGCCTGAACCATTGATACAAGGCAGGATGGATCCACCACACCATGACACCACCACCAGCCTGAACCATTGGTATAGGGCAGGATGGATCCATGCTTTCATGTTGTTTACCCCAAATTCTCACCCTACCATCGAATTGAATGTCGCAGCTGAAATCCAGACTCATCAGACCAGGCAACATTCTTCCAATCTTCTATTGTCCAACTTTGGTGATCCTGTGCAAATTGTAGCCTCTGTTTCCTGTTCTTAGCTGACAGGAGTGGCCCCCGGTGTGGTCTTCTGCTGCTGGAGCCCATCTGCTTCAAGGTTGGACATGTTGTGCGTTCAGAGATGGTATTCTCCATACCTCGGGTGTAACGAGGGGTTATTGGAGTTCCTGTTGCCTTTCTATCATCTGGAACCAGTCTGCCAATTCTCCTCTGACCTCTGACCCCAACAAGGCATTTTCCTCCACACAACTGCCGCTCACTGGATGTTTTCTCTTTTCGGACCATTCTCTGTAAACCCCAGAGATGGTTGTGCAGGAAAAATCCCAGTAGATCAGCAGTTTGTGAAATACTCAGACCAGCCCGTCTGGCACAAACAACCATGTCACGTTCAAAGTCACTTAAATCCCCTTTCTTCACCATTCTGATGCTCAGTTTGAACTTCAGCAAGTCGTCTTCACCACGTCTAGATGCCTAAATGCTGCCATGTGATTGGCTGATTAGTAATTTGTGTCACCAAGCAATTGAACAGGTGGACCCAATAATGTGGCCGTTGAGTGTATATAGTGCTGTCAATTTATGCAGCACTTTACATATATACTGTATATTGTACATTCACATCAGGCCCCGCCTCCTAAGGAGTATACAATCTAAGGTCCCTAACTCACATTCATACATACACATACTTGGGCCAATGTAGACAGGAACCAAGTAACCTCCCAGCATGTCTTTTGGAGTGTTGTAGGAAATTGGAGTACCCAGGGGAAACCCACACAGGCACAGGGAGAACATGCAAACTCCAGGCAGGTGGTGCTGTGGTTGGGATTCAAACCAACGACTCTAGTGGTGCCAGGCGGAAGTGCTGACCACTCCACCACTGTGCTGTGGAAGGCACTTCATCCTTCCACAAGAGGGAAGTGGGTGAGCCGACTCCTCATCTAGGTGGACATCTGTAATGAAAGGCCATCATGTCCTTGATAACACATTGGCCGTGTGTGTGTATAATGGATCTCTCTGGGTTATCACCGGTTTGTATTTTTCTGATTAGGTTTGTGGAGTGGACGTAGCATGTGGTACCATGTTGCAGAGACCCTCATGGTTTAAGTAATTGACTTCAAAGCTTTGAGCTTCACGGACCATTGGCCCTAATGAAGGTTTAGAATTTTCATTTTCAGCTTTCAATATTTGTAGAAGAATTTGTCATAAAGTCATCCAAAAAGGAAAAGTGATGCATCATACACAGGTAGCCAGGTGATAACTCAAAGATTTGCCTAGTAAGACCGTATACCATCATCCCAAAGAAACTCAGCAATAAAACCAACCATAGAGGGGAAGAAGTTACCCATGTTACCAATATGTGCTCCAGGGGACCTCATCCAGAGTGATATGTCCTACAGAGATCCTCAGAATTACTACAAGAGACAGAAGAGCATGGAAAGAAGAGGACGAGGGAAAGGATCCCAGGGACCGTACAGCCAGTTTACCATAGAGGGGAAGACGTTACCCGTTACCAATATGTGCTCCAGGGGACCTCATCCAGAGTGATATGTCCTACAGAGATCCTCAGAATTACTACAAGAGACAGAAGAGCATGGAAAGAAGAGGACGAGGGGAAGGATCCCAGGGACCGTACAGCCAGTTTACCATAGAGGGGAAGACGTTACCCGTTACCAATATGTGCTCCAGGGGACCTCATCCAGAGTGATATGTCCTACAGAGATCCTCAGAATTACTACAAGAGACAGAAGAGCATGGAAAGAAGAGGACGAGGGGAAGGATCCCAGGGACCGTACAGCCAGTTTACCATAGAGGGGAAGAAGTTACCCATGTTACCAATATGTGCTCCAGGGGACCTCATCCAGAGTGATATGTCCTACAGAGATCCTCAGAATTACTACAAGAGACAGAAGAGCATGGAAAGAAGAGGACGAGGGGAAGGATCCCAGGGACCGTACAGCCAGTTTACCATAGAGGGGAAGAAGTTACCCATGTTACCAATATGTGCTCCAGGGGACCTCATCCAGAGTGATATGTCCTACAGAGATCCTCAGAATTACTACAAGAGACAGAAGAGCATGGAAAGAAGAGGACGAGGGGAAGGATCCCAGGGACTGTACAGCCAGTTTACCATAGAGGGGAAGAAGTTACCCATGTTACCAATATGTGCTCCAGGGGACCTCATCCAGAGTGATATGTCCTACAGAGATCCTCAGAATTACTACAAGAGACAGAAGAGCATGGAAAGAAGAGGACGAGGATAAGGATCCCAGGGACCGTACAGCCAGTTTACCGTTTATTATTATTATTATACAGTATTTATGAAGCGCCAATAGTTCGCTCAGCGCTGTACATTACAGAGGGGGACAGAACATGTGACAGAACAATACCAATACAATGTGATACATGAGGGGATTGAGGGCCCTGATCCTGGGAGCTTACAATCTAGGAGGGAGGGGATGGTGGCACAGGAGGAGATAGCTGTGGGGGATGGAGTAGTAGGAAGAGTGGAGGAGGTCGCCAAGTTAGCAGGGGGTGGGGTAGGCTTCCCTGAAGAGGTGGGTTTTCAGGATACTCCTAAAGGAGAGGAGAGTAGGTGATAATCTGATGGGTTGGGGCAGGGAGTTCCAGAGGATGGGTGACACCCTGGAGAAGTCCTGGAGGTGGGCATGGGAGGAGGAAACCAGGGAACTAGAGAGAGTAGGAGGTCTTGTGAGGAGCGGAATGTGCGTGCTGGGCGGTACTTGGATATTAGGTCAGTGATGTAGTTCGGGGCAGTATGGTGGACAGCTTTGTACGTCAGTGTTAGGATTTGTAATTTGATCCGTTGCGCAATCGGAAGCCAGTGGAGGGATTGGCAGAGGGGGGTGGAGGACACTGCGTGGAGGCCAGTGGAGGGATTGGCAGAGGGGGGTGGAGGACTGAGTGGAGGCCAGTGGAGGGATTGGCAGAGGGGGGTGGAGGACACTGAGTGGAAGCCAGTGGAGGGATTGGCAGAGGGGGGTGGAGGACACTGAGTGGAGGCCAGTGGAGGGATTGGCAGAGGGGGGTGGAGGACACTGAATGGAGGCCAGTGGAGGGATTGGCAGAGGGGGGTGGCGGAAACGGAGTGGTTGGAAAGGTGAATGAGTCTGGCAGCCGTATTCAGGATGGACTGAAGCGGGGATAGCCAGCGGCGAGGCAGGCCAGTGAGGAGGGAGTTGCAGTAGTCGAGTCGTGATATGATGAGGGAGGGGATGAGCTGTTTAGTGGTTTCTGGGGTTAGGAACGTGCGGATTTTGGCGATGTTGCGGAGGTGGAGTCTACATGAGTTTGTTAAAGATTGGACTTGGGGCTGGAAGGATAGGTTGGAGTCCAGAATGACACCAAGTACTCTGGCCTGCGGGGCGGGTTTGATGGTGGCGTTGTTGGATGTGATGGAGAGGTCAATGGGGGGTGGTGTCCGGGCTGGGGGGAAGACAAGAAACTCGGTTTTGGAGAGGTGTGTAGCCCAAAGAATACAAGTTTTGCGCTCAATCTCCATATAATGTGCCCACCAGCCCCAAACATTTTCAAAGTGACTATTCGTATCCTGAATAATACTTGTGATTTTCTCATGGAGCATAATCCAGGAACTCCTTTGCCGTACTTGCAAGGTCTTCCATGATCCAGTAATGGTCAATTTATCCACCAAGAAAATAAAGGTGGCCAACTGCTGCTAGGACCAAGAAACATTCTCCAGTGGTTTGTTTAAAAGAACCTCTCAAGGGGATTGCTGAGTGGTGACCTCAGTAACCCGTCGAACTAGAGCAAAAACTCCAAATTCCAAAAGCCTGCGGTCTAGGCCATTCCCAAAAGATGTGAAGCATTGTCCCTGGCATATGGCAACCTTGAAAGCAAAAAGGCAAAACATTAGCCTCAATCAGCCATACATTCAGTATGCCCTTGTAAGACCGGTGGAAACTGCTGTACCAAGATTCTAGGTCCTGCTCAAATTCTACTTCCCAGTCACTCATGCAGGATAATGTCGAAGAAGATTCCAATAAGAGCCCATAGATGGTGGAGAAGGTTTAGAATCTTATACTCTTAAGTGGCTGTGGTGTGAAGATGGCTGCCTGGGCAATCTTCCTCAGTTTGGACTTAGGCCACTATCCGCATGTGTCATGTACTTGGTAGGAGACTGAACAGAGGAGGATTGCGTCTTTTGCTTCTCTTGCCTTAGCTGGCCTGCTACAGGTGATATAGAGACACAGGAGGGGCGCAAGTGCCTGGAAATGTTGTTGGCAATTAGAACTTCCAGACTCAGTGCTAAGGATCCAGCAAGATATGTAGATCTCAATACCAAGAGTAGAACACCCATCTAGGATTGGCAGAGTAGATGGACAGCAGGAGTTACTAGGGAAAGTTAAAGTGGAGCAACAAGGTGTTAATGGATCAGAACTATCAGCAGCTGGACAGCGAGGTCACAGGACAGGACAGAGTAGTCAACGAGAGGGGGACAGTAGGGTTCCAAATTAGAGACAGGTTCAGTCAGTAGATGAACCAAAGTCAGCAACAGAAAGGCAGGATCCAGGAAAAAGGTTGGAGACACTGAGAGCAGCTCAGGAAGGAGCCAGGTCTGTAGCAGAAGACCATCCACAAGGCAGGTCAGGAAATGCAGGCAAGATAAAGAGCTGATGGCAAAGGTCCAGAGTCAGGCTGAGACTTAAACCTTTTGGTGCCGGTCTGATGCCACATTTGTGCACACCCAACATCACTGTACACTATGTACTTCATTATCCTGAGGAATCTGAGGTCAATTCTGCTTTGTAGGACAGACAGGTCTGATCTGATGTGATCTCTGTGCAAAGCCCCCCATTGGTCAGATTCTTTCCCCTGCACTGAACCCATCATCAGGAAGTGGGGAACCCACAATACCGTCCTATCTTCTCCAGATGGTATGGTCCACCATAGGAAATCTCTACAAGCCTTAACAGAGTATTTGGTCTGCAGCAAGTGTGTCCTGATGTGATCTCTGTGCAGAGCCCCCCCATTGGTCAGACTCTTTCCCCGGCACTGAACCCATCATCAGGAAGTGGGGATTCCAAATACCATCCTATCTTCTCCAGATGGTATGGTCCACCATAGGAAATCTCTACAAGCCTTCCACAGAGTATTCAGTTTGCAGCAATTCTGACCTCCTAGGAGCAGATATACGGGATGTGTCCTTGCCTGGAGAACTCAGAAAACCCTCAACACAAAGTACTGCTGAATGTGGAGTTCCCCTTCTCCAGGTCAGCTCTTCTGATCTAGTTGCACTTCCTCTATCACTTTCTTTCTTGGTCTATAGCCATGTATGTGTTTTTTGCTCCTTTCAAATCCTTTGTTCTACCAAAATTTATGATCCATGCTAAGGTCCTTGGGGTATCATATCTGTCCTCAGTCTTCAGCAGCAGCGTAGTGTGTGATCGAATCTAAGATCTCCCTGAGCTATGATGAGGAAATCCAAAAAACATTGATGGTTGAGGCCTCTCTCCAGCCCAGATGATGGACTGAGGGGAAACTCTTCCAACCACCACTGTTCTTCTACACTTAGAGTGATTTCATTTTGTTCCACCCTAAATTGCCACACCCAGCCATGCACACCACACCTCTCTGGAAATACATGGATGTAGACCATGCCAGCACCACAGAGCAGGGAGATACAGTAATCATGGAAGGGGAAAACAAGTGACAAAAAGTCAAAGGGCACCTATTGTAAGAGAAATGTATGGGGGCTGCTACTGCTAGCCTCTCCTTCTGAAAAAGCTAAATACCAAGGTGTCATCCTGATCCTCCAGCTTCAGTGCCATTAGGGCCACAGACCAAGATAAGAATACAGATTGAGAAAGTCCAAGAACTACAAAGTCCTCATCTGCCAACTTTCCTGGGTCACTGCCTCTGACAGAACATTTCCAAAGGAATGAAAAAAATTGCTCAGGGAGAAAAAGTCCCGGGGATGGTACATCAATAATACATTCAAAAGGTTCAGGAGGGCAGGATCATCAGTGTGAAGCAAAGATGAAGAACACGGGGACATGACTTCAAACTCCAGGAGGAAAGTTCAAAACTAATAGTATTATTTTACCAAAGGAGTAGTTGATGAATGAAACAGATTTCCAGCAGAGGTAGTGAGTCAGACATGCTTGGGACAAACATAGATCTATACTCAGACTAATGGAATAAAAACAAAAGAAAAAAAATGGGGCAGACTTGATGGACCACTTGGTTCATTTCTGCCATGACTCTTCTTTGTGTAATCACCTGTATAGACTGCGCCTTAGCTGATTGGTGGAGACTGGAAAACATTTGTCTTGCCTTGTACTTGCACCCACTCTGCAATGCTGGGATTGTAGAACGGGCATTACTAGAACCCAACACCCAGGACACGGTTAGTCTTCATCTGATTGTCCCGCGGTCTTCGCTGAGTACCTGGGTCTTCATCTGATTTTCTTGGGGTCTTCCTTCACGTTCCTCACGTCTTCCACTAAGCCCCTGGGTCTTCATCTGAGTTTCCTGGATCTACTGTCAAGGGGCCTAAGGTCTTCCTCTACATGCCACATGTCTTCATCTGATTGTCCCGGGGTCTATGCTGAGTACCTGGGTCTTCATCTGAATTTCTTGGGGTCTTTACGTTCCTCACGTCTTCCACTAAGCCCCTGGGTCTTCATCTGAGTGTCCTGGATCTACTGTCAAGGTGCCTAAGGTCTTCCTCTACATGCCCCATGTCTTCATCTGATTGCCCCGGGGTCTACGCTGAGTACCTGGGTCTTCATCTGAATTTCTTGGGGTCTTCACGTTCCTCACGTCTTCCACTAAGCCCTGGGTCTTTATCTGAGTGTCCTGGATCTACTGAGAAGGGGTCACAAGCTTTCCACTGAATGCTCTGGGTCATCTACTAATTTCCCTGGGTCATCCTCTGAATGCTCCAGATCTACTGTGAAGGAACTCAAAGTCTTACATTTAGTCCTTGGTGCTTCAGCTGGTGTGCTGGGTTATCTTTATTTGGGGGTATGAAGTCTGCACGGTCTCCCTGTAATTGGTGGGTTTCCTTCAGGTACACTCCAAATACATGCTGGTAGGATACCTATCTCCTGTCTAAAGGTCCGAATATGTGTATATACAGTACACTCACAGGCCACTTTATTAGGTCCACCTGTTTAATTTTTTGGTAACACAATTTGCTAATCAGCCAATCACATGGCAGCATTTAGGCATTTTAGGGTGAAGGCAACTTGCTGAACTTCAAACTGAGCATCAGAATGGGGAAGAAAGAGGATTTAAGTGACTTTGAATGTGGCATGGTTGTTGGTGCCGGATGGGCTGGTCTGAGTATTTCTATAACTGCTGATCTCCTGGGCTTTCCCACAAAACCATCTCTAGGGTTTACAGAGAATGGTCCGAAAAAGAGAAAATATCCAGTGAGCGGCAGTTATGTGGAGGTGTACGTTGTTGGTGGGCAGACTGGTTGGAGATGATAGAAAGGCAACAGTAACTCCAATAACCACTCGTTATAACCAAGGTATGCAGTATACCATCTCTGAACGCACAACACCTCCTACCTTGAACGAGATGGTCTACAGCAGCAGAAGACCACACCGGGGGCCACTCCTGTCAGCTAACAAGAAACAGAGGCTACAATTTACACAGGATCACCAAAATTGGACAATAGAAGATTGGAAGAACGTTGCCGGGTCTGAGTAGTCTGGATTTCAGCTGCGACATTCAACTGGTAGGGTCAGAATTTGAAGTAAACATGAAAGCATGGATCTATCCTGCCTTGTATAACCAGTTTAGGCTGGTGGTGGTGGTGTCATGGTGTGGTGGATCTATCCTGCCTTGTATAACCAGTTCAGGCTGGTGGTGTCATGGTGTGGTGGATCTATCCTGCCTTGTATCAATGGTTCAGTCTGGGGGTGGTGATGTCATGGTGTGGTGGATCCATCGTGCCTTGTATCAATGGTTCAGACTGGGGGTGGTGGTGTCATGGTGTGGTGGATCCATCCTGCCTTGTATCAATGGTTCAGGCTGGGGGTGGTGATGTCATGGTGTGGTGGATCCATCCTGCCTTGTATCAATGGTTCAGGCTGGGGGTGGTGGTGTCATGGTGTGGTGGATCCATCCTGCCTTGTATCAATGGTTCAGACTGGGGGTGGTGTCATGGATCCATCCTGCCTTGTATCCACGGTTCAGGCTGGTGGTGTCATGGTGTGGTGGATCCATCCTGCCTTGTAGCCACGATTCAGGCTGGGTGTGGTGGTGTCATGGTGTGGTGGATCCATCCTGCCTTGTGACCCGCTGGCCAGCACTGGTACTGCAGCCCACACAGCAGGTGAGTCATTTCCTGACTCTGTGGGGAGAGGCTGTGTGTAAAGCTTCTCTGCTCTGCTAAGCTCCAGGAGGGCCCGAGAAGCCAGGTGGGATGTCGGTCCCTGGGCCTGGTTCTGCTGGCCTGAAGGCCCCAAAACCTGGGACCTCAGGTGACTTATCCGGCTCGGACAGGATGGAAGGCCCTAGGCCTAGTCCTGAAGAGGAGAAGGCCCCAAAGCCTGGGACCCCAAGTGCCCTGCCCGGCCCAGGCAGGAAGGAGGGACCTGAGCCTGGGTCCAGCAAGGTTAGTACCCCGGAAGGACCTAGTACCGGCCTTCGAATCCCAGCAGTGGAGGACCTGGGAACAGGCCCAAAGATGGGGGAGACCTACTCCCAATACAGGGAGCGTGTGGCGGCTCGGATCAGGCTAGTGGAGCAGGAGGGGGAAAAGCTTAAGAAGCTGTCCCTTGATTTAAAGAAGCTGCGGACCTCTTATTTACGTGTGTGGTCCTCCAAGAGGCAGGCGATGAAGCCAGGTCTGGAGGCATTGGAGCTCCAAGTGTCCCAGCAGGAGCAGTACGTTTTGGCGGTGCAGCGCAAGAGTGGGGCCCTTAGTGAGTGATATCTTAATGAGGCCAAGTTCAAGGCCACGAGGAGCCGCAGGGTAGCGGCAGTGCGGGGCCCGGTGCAGGAGGTCTCATCTGCCGGTAGCCAGGGAGCGTGCCGCGTTCGTGCGGCTGGGTCATACTCCGCAGGAGGTGCTGGCTAAGGCTGGGGAACTTCCCTCAGGACACAATGGACAGGACTCTGCTGCCGGGACTGGTGAGGTATTCTCGGACATGGGGTGACAAATGTTATGTCTGTTGAAGTGTCAGGGGCGCAGGTCCGCCCCACGGTCCTGACTAGGGGTCTCCTTTCCCCAGTAGTCCCGCTGGGCACCGCCCACTCGGGGGTTGTGACGGCTGCGGGTGTACAGCCTCATACTACTCCTCAGGGGGATTTGTCTTCTGAGCCCCTAGTACAGGCTCCTGTGGGTCAAGTCCAGGTGGGCGCCCCTGCCCGGGTGAGTGATGCCCACCTTCCAGCTCCCCGGGGTCCCGTTGTTTCACAGCCTGTGCCCCCTGTCTTGGCTGCCAGTGCAGTGGTTCCTCCTGAAGCAGGCTCCCCTGGTATTAGTGTCCCTAAGCCCGTGCTGAGCTACTCCACGGCGGTTAGGGGAGGTCCAGTGCCCACGTGGTCCGCCAGGGCAAGGGCAGGCAACCTATCCACTGTAGCAGCCAGGCCTAATGTAGTCCAAATTAAGTGGACGGGGGAGGGTCCCCCCCTTAGTAGGAGGGAAGTAATCGACCGAATCCTGGAGATGGGGTTCCGGGCAAGTGAAATGTTTGCCCTTATAGCCCCGGTTGGGACCGGGGAATATGATGTTTCTTTCATGCGGCCGGATCAACTCGATTTATTTTGGCAGCAGTATGAGGCCACTTTTGTGTCCAGCCCCAGGTGGGTGGGTTTGACCCCCCCGGCTTTTGTCCCGCCAGTCCCTAGTTAAGAAGGTTACAATCCTGCTCTGAGGGATAGTACGGGGTCCCTGACTAAATCCAGGTCGGGGATTCTGGAGGTCTCCAGGTCCTTTTATGTGGATTTACTGAGTAAGAAGCACTTTGACCGGACAGGGATGTCGAGCTTTTTGGAATCCACGCCTGGTCTGGACAGTGATGTCCCTCTGGGGGGGTTGGCTGGGGAGATTACTGCAGAAGAGGTGTCCAGAGCGATTGATAGTCTGGCCATTAAAAAGACTCCTGGGCCAGACGGTCTGACAGCCGAATTTTTTAAGGCTTTTAAATCCCGCCTGGCACCTCGTCTCACGGAAGTGTATACCAGCTGAGAAAATACAAGAGAAAATGAACGCTGACCCGTAAGCTGGCAATCAACTGAACTGCTGTGATGCTAAACCAAAGTAAAACTGATACAAAAAGTGTCGGCAATAATGAAGCCAAAATGAAAGGCCTTCCTGTGCAGCCCCAATAGTGGGGGGCTGTATGTGTCCCTAAGGGGGTACCCCTAGAGGCGGCTATAGAGTACCTGGCACCCAATTGTCAGTAATATGCAGAGTGAACAACGCTGGCCAATATACATAAACCTCTCACACGGTATACAGATGTGGGGTGCAGCCCCAATAGTGGGGGGCTGTATGTGTCCCTAATAAGGGGGTACCCCTAGAGGCGGCTATACAGATGTGGGGTGCAGCCCCAATAGTGGGGGGCTGTATGTGTCCCTAATAAGGGGGTACCCCTAGAGGCGGCTATACAGATGTGGGGTGCAGCCCCAATAGTGGGGGGCTGTATGTGTCCCTAAGGGGGTACCCCTAGAGGCGGCTATACAGATGTGGGGTGCAGCCCCAATAGTGGGGGGCTGTATGTGTCCCTAAGGGGGTACCCCTAGAGGCGGCTATACAGATGTGGGGTGCAGCCCCAATAGTGGGGGGCTGTATGTGTCCCTAAGGGGGTACCCCTAGAGGCGGCTATACAGATGTGGGGTTCAGCCCCAATAGTGGGGGGCTGTATGTGTCCCTAAGGGGGTACCCCTAGAGGCGGCTATACAGATGTGGGGTGCAGCGCCAAACTACAACATAAACAAATCCAACAATAAGAAACGAAGGAATCACTAAAAACTTCCCCCATAAATATAAGTGAATATATCAGAATGTCCCTGTGACGGGACTGTAGGCGGGACACAACACACAAAGCTTTATTGAACTATAAAAGACAATCAGGACAGTTCATGGCACTCCGCGACATGCGATTTGTAGGGACACCCATGGTAAGCGGGCTCACGGGGGCTCAACGGGACCTTGGCTATGGGGTCTGACCTCAACACAACCCCCACACAGCGTACTAAGGACAACAGGCTCATGGGGACTCAACGGGTGGTCTGTGCGCACCATAGGGACAGTCCATGACACGGGTGGTCTGTGTGCATACTAGGGACAGTCCATGACACGGGGGTCTGTGTGCATACTAGGGACAGTTCATGACACGGGGTCTGTGTGCATACTAGGGACAGTTCATGACACGGGTGGTCTGTGTGCATACTAGGGACAGTCCATGACACGGGGGTCTGTGTGCATACTAGGGACAGTTCATGACACGGGTGGTCTGTGTGCATACTAGGGACAGTTCATGACACAGATGGTCTGTGTGCATACTAGGGACAATTCATGACACGGGTGGTCTGTGCGCACCATAGGGACAGTCCATGACATGGGGGGTCTGTGTGCATACTAGGGACAATTCATGACACGGGGGGTCTGTGTGCATACTAGGGACAGTTCATGACACGGGGGTCTGTGTGCATACTAGGGACAGTCCATGAAAAGGGGGTCTGTGTGCATACTAGGGACAGTTCATGACACGGGGGGTCTGTGCGCACAAGAGGGACAGTTCATGACACGGGTGGTCTGTGTGCATACTAGGGACAGTTCATGACACGGGGGGTCTGTGCGCACAAGAGGGACAGTTCATGACACGGGTGGTCTGTGTGCATACTAGGGACAGTCCATGACACGGGGGTCTGTGTGCATACTAGGGACAGTTCATGACATGGGTGGTCTGTGTGCATACTAGGGACAGTTCATGACACGGGGGTCTGTGTGCATACTAGGGACAGTTCATGACACGGGGGTCTGTGCGCACAAAAGGGATAGTTCATGACATGGGGGTCTGTGTGCATACTAGGGACAGTTCATGACACGGGTGGTCTGTGCGCACCATAGGGACAGTCCATGACATGGGGGGTCTGTGTGCATACTAGGGACAGTTCATGACACGGGGGTCTGTGTGCATACTAGGGAAAGTTCATGACACAGGGGGTCTGTGTGCATACTAGGGACAGTCCATGACATGGGGGGTCTGTGTGCATACTAGGGACAGTTCATGACACGCGGGTCTGTGTGCATACTAGGGAAAGTTCATGACACGGGTGGTCTGTGTGCATACTAGGGACAGTTCATGACACGGGGGTCTGTGTGCATACTAGGGACAGTTCATGACACAGGGGGTCTGTGCGCACAAAAGGGATAGTTCATGACATGGGGGTCTGTGTGCATACTAGGGACAGTTCATGACACGGGTGGTCTGTGCGCACCATAGGGACAGTCCATGACATGGGGGGTCTGTGTGCATACTAGGGACAGTTCGCTCATGACACGGGGGTCTGTGTGCATACTAGGGAAAGTTCATGACACAGGGGGTCTGTGTGCATACTAGGGACAGTCCATGACATGGGGGGTCTGTGTGCATACTAGGGACAGTTCATGACACGCGGGTCTGTGTGCATACTAGGGAAAGTTCATGACACGGGTGGTCTGTGTGCATACTAGGGACAGTTCATGACACGGGTGGTCTGTGTGCATACTAGGGACAGTTCATGACACGGGGGTCTGTGTGCATACTAGGGACAGTTCATGACACGGGGGTCTGTGTGCATACTAGGGACAGTTCATGACACGGGGGTCTGTGTGCATACTAGGGACAGTCCATGAAAAGGGGGTCTGTGTGCATACTAGGGACAGTCCATGAAAAGGGGGTCTGTGTGCATACTAGGGAAAGTTCATGACACGGGTGGTCTGTGCCCACAAGAGGGATAGTTCATGACACGGGTGGTCTGAGCGCACAATAGGGACAGTTCAGGAAAAACAGGGGTAGCATACACTCACACATCCAACAGTGTGCGGTCTCCCCCTTGGCTGAGGTCTCAGGCAGAGCTGGCGTGCGGTCTCCCCCTTGGCTGGGGTCTCAGGCATAGCTTGTGTGCGGTCTCCCCCTTGTCTGGGGTCTCAGGCAGAGCTGGCGTGCGGTCTCCCCCTTGGCTGGGGTCTCAGGCAGAGCTTGTGTGCGGTCTCCCCCCCTTGGCTGGGGTCTCAGGCATAGCTTGTGTGCGGTCTCCCCCTTGTCTGGGGTCTCAGGCAGAGCTGGCGTGCGGTCTCCCCCTTGTCTGGGGTCTCAGGCAGAGCTGGCGTGTGGTCTCCCCCCTTGGCTGGGGTCTCAGGCAGAGCTGGCGTGCGGTCTCCCCCTTGGCTGGGGTCTCAGGCAGAGCTGGCGTGCGGTCTCCCCCCCCTTGGCTGGGGTCTCAGGCAGAGCTGGCGTGCGGTCTCCCCCTTGGCTGGGGTCTCAGGCAGAGCTGGCGTGCGGTCTCCCTCTTGGCTGGGGTCTCAGGCAGAGCTGGCGTGCGGTCTCCCCCTTGGCTGGGGTCTCAGGCAGAGCTGGCGTGCGGTCTCCCCCTTGGCTGGGGTCTCAGGCAGAGCTGGCGTGCGGTCTCCCCCTTGGCTGGGGTCTCAGGCAGAGCTGGCGTGCGGTCTCCCCCTTGGCTGGGGTCTCAGGCAGAGCTGGCGTGCGGTCTCCCCCTTGGCTGGGGTCTCAGGCAGAGCTGGCGTGCGGTCTCCCCCTTGGCTGGGGTCTCAGGCAGAGCTGGCGTGCGATCTCCCTCTTGGCTGGGATCTCAGGCAGAGCTGGCGTGCGGTCTCCCCCCCCTTGGCTGGGGTCTCAGGCAGAGCTGGCGTGCGGTCTCCCCATTGGCTGGGGTCTCAGGCAGAGCTGGCGTGCGGTCTCCCCATTGGCTGGGGTCTCAGGCAGAGCTGGCGTGCGGTCTCCCTCTTGGCTGGGGTCTCAGGCAGAGCTGGCGTGCGGTCTCCCCCTTGGCTGGGGTCTCAGGCAGAGCTGGCGTGCGGTCTCCCCCTTGGCTGGGGTCTCAGGCAGAGCTGGCGTGCGGTCTCCCTCTTGGCTGGGGTCTCAGGCAGAGCTGGCGTGCGGTCTCCACCTTGGCTGGGGTCTCAGGCAGAGCTGGCGTGCGGTCTCCCCCTTGGCTGGGGTCTCAGGCAGAGCTGGCGTGCGGTCTCCCCTCTTGGCTGAGGTCTCAGGCAGAGCTGGCGTGCGGTCTCCCCATTGGCTGGGGTCTCAGGCAGAGCTGGCGTGCGGTCTCCCCCTTGGCTGAGATCTCAGGCAGAGCTGGCGTGCGGTCTCCCCCTTGGCTGAGGTCTCAGGCAGAGCTGGCGTGCGGTCTCCCCCTTGGCTGGGGTCTCAGGCAGAGCTGGCGTGCGGTCTCCCTCTTGGCTGAGGTCTCAGGCAGAGCTGGCGTGCGGTCTCCCCCTTGGCTGGGGTCTCAGGCAGAGCTGGCGTGCGGTCTCCCCCTTGGCTGGGGTCTCAGGCAGAGCTGGCGTGCGGTCTCCCCCTTGGCTGGGGTCTCAGGCAGAGCTGGCGTGCGGTCTCCCCTCTTGGCTGGGATCTCAGGCAGAGCTGGCGTGCGGTCTCCCCCTTGGCTGGGGTCTCAGGCAGAGCTGGCGTGCGGTCTCCCCCTTGGCTGGGGTCTCAGGCAGAGCTGGCGTGCGGTCTCCCTCTTGGCTGAGGTCTCAGGCAGAGCTGGCGTGCGGTCTCCCCCTTGGCTGGGGTCTCAGGCAGAGCTGGCGTGCGGTCTCCCCATTGGCTGGGGTCTCAGGCAGAGCTGGCGTGCGGTCTCCCTCTTGGCTGGGGTCTCAGGCAGAGCTGGCGTGCGGTCTCCCCCTTGGCTGGGGTCTCAGGCAGAGCTGGCGTGCGGCCTCCCTCTTGGCTGAGGTCTCAGGCAGAGCTGGCGTGCGGTCTCCCCCTTGGCTGGGGTCTCAGGCAGAGCTGGCGTGCGGTCTCCCCATTGGCTGGGGTCTCAGGCAGAGCTGGCGTGCGGTCTCCCCCTTTGGCTGAGGTCTCAGGCAGAGCTGGCGTGCGGTCTCCCTCTTGGCTGGGGTCTCAGGCAGAGCTGGCGTGCGGTCTCCCTCTTGGCTGGGGTCTCAGGCAGAGCTGGCGTGCGGTCTCCCTCTTGGCTGGGATCTCAGGCAGAGCTGGCGTGCGGTCTCCCCCTTGGCTGGGGTCTCAGGCAGAGCTGGCGTGCGGTCTCCCCCTTGGCTGGGGTCTCAGGCAGAGCTGGCGTGCGGTCTCCCCCTTGGCTGAGATCTCAGGCAGAGCTGGCGTGCGGTCTCCCCCTTGGCTGAGGTCTCAGGCAGAGCTGGCGTGCGGTCTCCCCCTTGGCTGAGGTCTCAGGCAGAGCTGGCGTGCGGTCTCCCTCTTGGCTGAGGTCTCAGGCAGAGCTGGCGTGCGGTCTCCCCCTTGGCTGGGGTCTCAGGCAGAGCTGGCGTGCGGTCTCCCCCCTTGGCTGGGGTCTCAGGCAGAGCTGGCGTGCGGTCTCCCCCTTGGCTGGGGTCTCAGGCAGAGCTGGCGTGCGGTCCCCCCCTTGGCTGGGGTCTCAGGCAGAGCTGGCGTGCGGTCTCCCCCTTGGCTGAGGTCTCAGGCAGAGCTGGCGTGCGGTCTCCCCCTTGGCTGAGGTCTCAGGCAGAGCTGGCGTGCGGTCTCCCTCTTGGCTGAGGTCTCAGGCAGAGCTGGCGTGCGGTCTCCCCCTTGGCTGGGGTCTCAGGCAGAGCTGGCGTGCGGTCTCCCCCTTGGCTGGGGTCTCAGGCAGAGCTGGCGTGCGGTCTCCCCCTTGGCTGGGGTCTCAGGCAGAGCTGGCGTGCGGTCCCCCCCTTGGCTGGGGTCTCAGGCAGAGCTGGCGTGCGGTCCCCCCCTTGGCTGGGGTCTCAGGCAGAGCTGGCATCGGGGATGGCTGCAGGGGGTCCCACCCTGGGGTAATCAGCGGCTTCCAGGGAGGTGATTCCAGGAGCGTGCACAGGGACAAAGACCCCGACCTGGTCCCGCGCCGGCCTTTTAAAGCCATGCGGGACGCTTCCGGGTTGCCCCGGCAATGGCCGGCTCAGCACCGCGTTGCTGGTTAAAGAGGCACACCCCCCTCACTCCTGGAGTGTGGCCTTTGTCTCCAGCAGCTTTGCCAGAGGAGAGGTGCTAACCGCACCACAGGGGGCATTTCCTCCCATCCTGCACAACCCTGGCAGGATGGAGGAATCTGCAAGGGGGGAGGGAGACGTGGAGGGATACAGCAGAGGGTCAGCAGGCAAAGGGGGGGGGGGGAGGCACGGGCACTCCGTGACAGTCCCTATAAGAACGAATGTACTATGTAATATAATAAAGACCGCAGATTATATCCTCGTCTCCGTGTATTTCTTCCAACAAATAGAGGACAACAGTATGCAGCAGAGTGAACAATGCTGGCAGCCAGCAACGCAGCTCCATATACAAAAACCTCCAAACTGATATCTTTATGTAGGGTGCAAATTATAATATAAAACAACCCAATAGGTGAAAAGGAATCAACAAAAAAAAATAAATCCCCAAAATAATCTTTGGCCATAAATACAAGTGAATATATGAGAATTTCCCTCGAAGAACAAATATCATATAATGTAATATAATAAAGTCCACTGATTAAATCCAGCCAGCTTTCACTGGGGCCCTTCTGTAAGGTGGTGCAAGTGTAGCTGTCCATTTAAGACTGTATAATGGATGGCTGATAGGCTGCTAAAAAAGCAGCAGTCTCTGTTGCATTAATGGTGTCAGTGTACAGATAAGCACGGATGATTCAGCTGGTCCGGATCACTTGGTGGTCTGCTGTCTTCAGGTACCCAATGACTCTGTCCTCCTAAACAGGTCCTAACAAGACACAGTCATTCAGCTTTGGTCCTTGAGGGTTCTCCCTTGCTGTAGGCACTCCCATCAAAGGGTATCCCATCTCTGTTCTCTGCTCGGCAAAGGACCCCTCAGTGGCTCAGTCACCATCAACAGATCTGTGTCCTTTCTGGTGTAGTCACAGGCACCCCCAGCGGTGGATCTGCATTCTCTGGTACCCATGCTGCACCAGTTCATACTGCTCAGCTTCCTCCTGCAAAGATCAATCTCTCCAGAATTCTCCAGGATAGGTCCTATCCCGCCTCCCCTGGTGTGTACAGAATACTGGGTAGTGACGTCCACAGCTCCATCAGCCTCCCTTAGGGACTACATTTCCCAGAATCCATGGCAGCCACTGCATTACAAGTCCTCCTGCCTGATGTCCCAGACCCTCTGCTGCCAGGAAGAGGGGGGGGGGGGGCAGGAGTAAGTGAAGGATTTCACACAGAGCTCACACAGGGGAGGAATATGGCCACTTAGCTCCCATGGCTGGGTGAGAGACGGCTGCTGCTGAACACACACAATTCTGGGCTAGGGGGGTGAGAGAGATGGAAGATCACCTGGCTACATATACATGTGAGATAAGGACCTCACCATAACTCCTGAAAAAAGGATAAATGTGGTTACTTATTAATTCCTCTAAGGGGTGGTGATGTATTTCTTCTCTCCCATCTGGGGGGCGGGGTGTAGTTCCTCTCTCCTCCTGTGGGGGGCGGTGATATATTTCCTCTCTCCTCTGCGGGGGCGGGGTGTAGTTCCTCTCTCCTCTATGGGGGGGCGGGGTGTAGTTCCTCTCTCCTCCTCTGGGGGGGCGGTGATGTATTTCCTCTTTTCCTCTAGGGGGCGGTGATGTATTTCCTCTCTTCTCCCTTGGGGAGTGGGGTGTAGTTCCTCTCTTCTCCTGTGGGGGGCGGGGTGTATTTCCTCTCTCCTCCTCTAGGGGGGCGGTGGTGTATTTCCTCTCTCCTCCTCTACGGGGGGCGGGGTGTAGTTCCTATCTTCTCCTCTGGGGGGCAGAGTGTATTTCCTCTCTTCTCCCTTGGGGAGTGGGGTGTAGTTCCTCTCTTCTCCTGTGGGGGGGCGGAGTGTAGTTCCTCTCTCCTCTTCTGGGGGGCAGGGTGTAGTTCTCTCCTCCTGGGGGGAGTTGGGTGTAGTTCCTCTCTCCTCCTGGGGGGAGTTGGGTGTAGTTCCTCTCCTCCTGGGGGGGAGTTGGGTGTAGTTCCTCTCTCCTCCTGGGGGGGGCGGGGTGTAGTTCCTCTCTCCTCCTGGGCGGCGGCGTGTAGTTCCTCTCTCCTCCTGTGGGGGGCGGGGTGTAGTTCTCTCCTCCTTTGGGGGGCAGGGTGTAGTTCCTCTCTTCCTTTGGGGGTGGGGTGCAGTTCCTCTCTCCTCCTGTGGGGGGGGGTGTATTTCCTCCACTAGGGGGGCAGTGGTGTAGTTCCTCCCTCCTCCTGTGGGGGGCGGAGTGTAGTTCCTCTCTCCTCTTCTGGGGGGGGGCGGGGTGTAGTTCTCTCCTCCTGGGGGGAGTTGGGTGTAGTTCCTCTCTCCTCCTGGGGGGGAGTTGGGTGTAGTTCCTTTCTCCTCCTGGGGGGCGGGGTGTAGTTCCCCTCTCCTCCTGTGGGAGGCGGGGTGTAGTTCCTCTCCTCCTTTGGGGCGGGGTGTAGTTCCTCTCTTCCTTTGGGGGCGGGGTGTAGTTCCTTTCACCTCCTGTGGGGGGCGGGGTGTATTTCCTCCACTAGGGGGGCAGTGGTGTAGTTCTTCCCTCCTCCTGTGGGGGGCGGGGTGTAGTTCCTCTCTCCTCCTGTGGGGGGCGGGATGTAGTTCCTCCCTCCTCCTGTAGGGGGTGGGGTGTAGTTCCTCTCTCCTCCTGTGGGGGGCGGGGTGTAGTTCCTCTCTCCTACTGTGGGGGGTGGGGTGTAGTTCCTCTCTCCTCCTGTGGGGGGCGGGGTGTAGTACCTCTCTCTTCCTCTAGGTCAGGCATGTCCAAAGTCCGGCCCACGGGCCATTTACGGCCCGGGGGTCGGTTTAATACGGCCCTCCAACAGCCCTCCCTGCTCTGTGTAATGTGGCCCTCCCTGCTCTGTGTAATGTGGCCCTCCCTTCTATGGCTTGAGAGCAGTGCGCATGCGTGACTGCGCGGTGCTGGGAGTGACAGAGGGCGGAGACGTCAGGGCCGGGGCTTCCAGCGTGAAGTGTCTCTTCCCCTCCCGGCTGCCCAGCGGACTTCACATTAGTGCAGGTAAGTTGTTTTTACATTTATTTTCAATCCATGAGAACTCAGCTGATCTCAATGATATGAAATGAAAAGTGCAATTAACTCGGCAGAAAATCATTGATTGGCATTTAATTGTAATGGTTCAAAGAATGTTCGGGAAAATGTTCAGCCCTCCCCCATGTTCACATCATCCAATCTGGCCCTCTTTGAAAAAAGTTTGGACACCAATGCTCTAGGGCAGCAATGGGCAAACTACGGCCCGCGGAGCTAGGCTCCTCCCACAGTCCGCTCTGAA